>PVIR01002660.1:0-99230 GCA_004026965.1 Petromus typicus
ATGCCATGGTCTTTTCTTTATTTTCAGACCCTCCCAGCTTGATTTTCTTTTAAAGTTCTGTCTGAACCTTGTGAAGATTGCTTTCATTTAACCATCATCACCCACTGAAATTCGCTGTGAAGTGTCCTGTAGTCTTGTCTGGGTAGCTTGAGGTCGAGCCAGAACTGGAAGGATGTGGAGAAGGGAAGACATGTGGGTGGTGTGCTCTCAAGGTGGAGACTTCCCATCAGCAAGCCAGGCTGCTGTTGTGTCTCCTCATTACACTTCTGTCACCACTATTTTTATCTGTCTTAGAGTATTTAGATAATAGGTTGGAAAGCATATCATTAAATAGTTGCTGATGCTTTGGCTCTCTGTATGTAACAGTTGGCACAAAGTAGTGGTGTAGGTCAAAGAGCCCATCGGGGCAAGGGCCAAAGGGCTCACTGAGGTTTGCGTTGAGCACTGTGTGTTGCAAAGAACAGAGACTCATTCAAGTTATCTTGAATCTAAGTACCTGGGTTGTGTAGACAGGATACGTGAAACTGGAAACCAGGCCTGGAAAGCTGACCAGAAACAAGACAGCTGGATGCAAGCGGCTCTCTTCTCTCAATTCCTGGCTCCTAGCACGTCACGTAATCCACTTGTTGGCTTCACTCCACCTCTCTGCTTCCTTCTCTTCTTGCTGATGACTACCTTTCTTAACCTTGACTTCCTGTCTTTACTTCAGGTTCTGGTTTTTTTTTTTTTTTAATTGAAATCTTTATTGGTACATTACATATATACATCATGATTGCATTCAACAATGAGAATTTGTACCAGTATATGACACAACCTAATTCTCAGGTTCTGCTTTTTTATGCCCTGGCCTACTGCATACATTTTGTTTTTCATGGAATCTTTTTTCTTCTAGCTTCTGCTCCTATAAATACTGACATTTTCTCTAAATATTTCTGAGCTCAAGTACTTTTATTTAATTGATTTTATTGGTACTTTTTTATTTACATCATGATCATAATCAGTATTGAGAATTTGTACCAGTGCATGACACAACTTGATTCTCATTTTTTCCCATTCCCGTGCCCACCCTACAACCTCCAACCCCATATACATAAACTTTGTTTGCTTTTTTTAACCATCAAATGTTTTCTTTCCTTTTATTACTTACCACTATTCCCTTTTTGCCTTTGAGTATTTTCTATTTCACAATATCTGTCCTGCATTTTAGAACTCATTTATATCTTCAATATCTGAGGTCAAATCCTTGACAGGTATGCGATTGGCCTGCCATATCTTTTCACTCTAGGCAGCATTTTAGCACTGTGTTTGACCTAATTGTAGTTCCTGGTCAAAGGCAAACCAAGGTGTCCCTATTCTTTATAACTTCTCTGCCTCCCTAGCGCCTCTTTCCCACTCACATTTTTACTGATTCTTAGGGTAAACCTTTGACCTTTATGGAAAGGAGCAAGAGCTGATGAGCATGACATTTTCTGTTATTTTCTCATTGCTGGGATAAAAGCCGCAATACTTTCCAGTTAAAGAAAGGGAAGTTTATGTTGGTTTAGTTTATAGAAGTTTCAATCCATAGTCAGCTGGGGCATCACAGAAGAGAAACTGTCCATTGCAGGGTCAGCAGGAAGCAGCAGTGCAGTGGAGAGAGGAGGGAAGATGCACTGTTCTAAGCCACGCCCATCCTGACCCACCTCTTCCAATGAGCCTTCATCTCCCAATATCACACTCAGCTATAAACCCATCCATCAGTGGACTAATCCAGTATCACACTCCATGATATAGTCACCTCTCAAAAGCCCAGCCGATGAGTGCAAGAGGCTTTGGAGGACAGCTTTATATAAGCAATGACATACATAGTTTCATTGTTATAAACTTACAGTTAGATCTTCATTATAAAGCTCTGTTGTTCCTGCATTATTTTTTATTACTAGCTATAACATGTACATTTTAGCTAAGTAGGAGTCCAATTTTATAAAGTACAATTACAATATTATAATTAATTTTTAAAATTTAGTTCTGGGGGCCGGGGATATAGCTCAGTGGTTCTGGTGCCTGTCTTGCAAGCACAAGGACCCGGGTTCAGTCCCGGTAACCACATAACAGTACTGGGCGTGGAGACTCACCCCAGCAGCAACCAGTACCACATACCAGTGCCGGGCGTGGTGGCTCACGCCTGTAATACTAACACTCGGGAGGCAGAGGCAGGAGGATTGCTGTGATGTGAGATGGAGGCTGAGCTCAGGGCCAGCCTGAACCACAAAGCGAAACACTGTCTCAAAAAACCTTAAAAAATAAATAAAAAAATAAAAATTTAGTTCTGAACTGAGTGCATGGTGCTCAGGCAGGAGGATCACAAGTTTCAAGCCAGCCCGAGTAACTTAGGGGTACTTGGGTTCAAAGTGAAAAATTTTTAAACATCTGAGATATAGCTTGGTGTTAGAGCATTTAGCATGTGTGTTACCCAATGTTTGATCTTCCATACAAGGTGGGAGGAGACAGTCCTAAGAGTGAAGAAGGTATGATTTTTCCTGTACTGCTTTGATCCTTCATAGGTGACCACTGTTAACAGTTGAATGTACTTCCTTCCTGACATTCTTAAATTCATATAATCAAATACAGCCTCTTCTTTGCTTGTACAGCCAATGGCAACACCCTGGGTACTAGTATATTTAATGAATACTAAGTAATGGAAATGTTGAGACAAATTTAACTTAATGTTTGTAGCTTTCAAGACTGAGGTTTTTGATGTAAGATGAGCAAGGTATTAAACATATAGTCCTTGCTACTGGGTCAAGCAGTACAGTGTGGTACATAAAAAATATGTGCTAATTTGTAGCCTTTAGGAGCTTCATATACCAGAGCAGGGGAAAAATCAACTTAAAAAAATCTGAAGTGCAAACCTCAGGCTTTTCTCCGTGCAAGTGGGATTAGTGTTGAGCCCGAGATCACATGTAGCATCCTAACAACAAGATTCTAACCTCTAGCCATCTTTAATGAAATAGCAGTACCCTTACAGGCACAGTAACCATCTGCTTACTTGAAGGCATGATCTGTCTTTGAGTGAAGAAAACCCAAAGCAAGGGTAGAAGTGATTACCAAAAATAAAAAATTGTGTTTTCATTATAAAAGAACCTGATGGTACACATTTGAGAAATTTTTCAAAGCACAGAACGTATTATCATCTCACTAATGTTAATATCATATTTTTGTGATTTTTAAAAATGATACTAGATTATAATTTGTAACATAGGTCAGATTATATGTTCTGAAAAATTGGGATCATACAAAGCAGAAATTAGTTTTTGCTGTCTTTAACATACAGATACATTTTGCTGTGCTATTCCATAGTTATTGAGGGCATGATTTAAATGTCTAAGTATTGGGCCGGGGAGTTAGCTCAGTGGTTCCGGCACCTGTCTTGCAAGCGCAAGGGCCCGGGTTCAGTTCCCCGGTAACCACATAACAATACTGGGTGTGGAGACCCACACCCAGCAGCAACCAGTACCACATACCACAGTGCCGGGCGTGGTGGCTCACGCCTGTCATCCCAGCACTTGGGAGGCAGAGGCAGGAGGATTGTGTTGTGAGTTTGAGGCTGAGCTCGGGGCCAGCCTGAACCACAAAGCGAGACCCTGTCTCAAAAAAAACCTAAAAAAAATAAAAATAAAAAAACAAATGTCTAAGTATTGCCATATCAGCATACCAAATTTATTTAGACCTTGTAGGTTACCACCTAAATATAAGTTCTAATGCAGAATGATATCTATTTTATTATGGAGTCGCTCTTTAGCTTATTGTGCTCTCAGTTATGCACAGATGTACAGAGGACACATGAATTAGAAGACAATGGGCAGTCATTGGGAGCTTTGGCACCTACAAATTCATGCCCACTCAGAGCCAGGGTCGGGTGGGCGGAGCTTCACACCTAGACACCCAGGAGAGACTATCTTGGCTTCTCTGCTAGCATCAGAGGGGGCTTCATAGCCATCAGCTACTCTCACAGGCTGAAAAGGCCTGTCCTTTCTCTTGAGGCTGACCTTGGCAGACCTTGGTCCTGGGTTTCAGGTTTTCAGATATGCTTGCGACCAGATAAAATCAATACACCTTCCTGTTGCATAAATGGAGCGGCTGTAAATCTAATGAAACTGCAGCTGCTTCCTCTCACGAGCTGAGGGCTCATTGGAGGAATTGGATCGCTCAGATGCCTGGAGTGTTTTTCAGTATGTTCAATCCCTTTGACATGGCTGGTCTGTATGAGAGCAGACTTGAATTTCAGACAGAAGTCTGAGAACAGCAAGCGAGTTAGTTGGATGAAATTCCAGTGCATTGGCTTGCGACAGCCCAGCTTCCTGGCTGTGCAGCCTGTGCTCCAGGACCTGTGCTGAGGAGGGCCAGATTTGGTTCAGTGTCTTACAGACACCATCTTTAAAGTCTTTAGACTTTTGGAGCAGAGGAATCCACATCTTCATTTTGCACCAGGCCCAGGAAATTATACAGTTGGCCCTGACTAACTTATAAAGTAAGGTCTTGTTTCCAGAGGTGTTTCAATGTCTGTGTTACTGCCCCAAAGGGAGGAAAAAATCCATTCTAACTGCTCTCCTTTTATGCCAGAGAGGTGCAGGGAGAGGCAGGCATGTGCCTTGAACAGCCTTCAGGGTGAATTGGAGCAGCTCCCGGAGAGCCAGGCTAGTACTAATTGGCTGCTCCAAAGCGCTCTTCAGATTTCAGCTTTCTGCTCTGTTTTTTTTATCAGCCAGCCTGTGCTTTATCTTTGAGGCTGAAAACAGGAACGTTACTGGCTTGGGTTCTCCTGACAGCCCGAATGTCACAGACCGAGGTCCAGACGTACATACAGAGCAGGGGCCTGCGTCTCTGAGCTCTGTCATCCTGCCCCCTCCACCCTGCTTCCCTTTTAGTAAGAAATGAGGTAAGGGTCTCAGGGGAATCATCTAATACGCTAGATCAGATTTACAACCCTTTTGAACCTGAGCCCCTGGGGATAACTGTACAATGAAAACCTCCACTGAGAAGTGATGTCAGTTTTTATTTTCATTTGCATTGTGGTAATTTTTTGCCTTTTCCCAAGTGAAGTGGTAGAATGGCATTTTCTCTTTAAAATTATGCCTGTGATTCTAATAAACAGAACCCTGAGGAAATGATTGCCCTAGAACTTCTTATTCCATATTTGGTTCTGTTTCAATTACAGGCTGTTGAACTGTTGGTTATTATCCTGCCTGCAGCTAAGAACGGAAATTGAAATTAAGTGTGTGGAAATCTAATTTATCAGTTGAATTTTTAAAAATCAAGTCATTTTGCATGAATTTAGAGTATACTTTTAAAATTGCTTTACATGCACTGCATTTTACAAAAGTCTTAGTCTGCCATACACTGAGAACTTAACAATGTGCGGGTGAAAGCTGATTCCTAACCACAAGTGCTGAGAGAGGCGCTGTCTTTGGTGGTGGAGTCCGCAGTGTATCTGCTGCATCAGGGCCCTGCGCATCTGTTCCGTCTCTCCACCAATGAGGATGAGCCCCTGGGTGTGGGCCTTATGGCTGGCACCTTCCCCTAGAAACCTGCCATCCTGGAGTATGCCATGATGCAGGGCCAGCTACTGGTGTCAAAGGAAAGAGGTCTGCGGGGCATGCTTACACCAACCCTCTCTAACAAACTTGTTGATGTCAGAGGCAGTCGGAGGGCATGGTGCTTATGAAAAGGAAATTGCTCCCAGTCCGTTTTCCATGGAAGCTGAGAGTTGATACTGGGATGGATTAAGTACTCATCCAATGCCTTTTTGTCTCTTTCCCTTATGCCCAGTAATCCTCATCTTCACAGTACCCAGAATACTCTGTGAGGTTGGAAAGAGCCAACACTGCCCCATGAACTGCCCAGCACCTCTCGAGATGAGCCTCTTGAATCCCCACTTCCTTCCATGTGGCGACCAGCCAACGCTAGCCATGTACACCTGACGTCTTACTTACGCTGACACAGGCTGACTATCATCCAGCAACCTCAGCACTCCTCACAGCGGCACAGAAAAATACTTCTTATCTATCCGCTGGTCCCTTAGTAGCACATTGGACCAACAGCAGGTTCACCAATGTATGAGCTTTGATCAGCTAACTGAATCTTCGGTGTTCTTGATTTTCACAAAAGTTCCTTATCTCTGGACTGATTTCCAAAAAATGGAGTAGGAAGCCTTTAGGGTTCTCTAAAATGTCTCTTTTTACTCCAACATAATTCTAGAGAAATCTAAGAATTCAGCAAGTTAAAACTGTGAGGTCTGTGTTACGAATTAGCCCAGGGTGCCTAACATTACAGCGGGCTTTGAGAATCCTACCATGAATAAACCAGTACCACTTTCAAGGAGCTCATAGTCGGTGGGAGAGAATAGTACCTCTTAGGTTTTAAGTGGGAAACTGTGCTCATTAATAAGGCAGAATTTACATAACCTTTACAATTTGCAGAACCAGGACATGGAACTGTTAGTTCTCAAAGATTTTGGGAGATCTGCATGTTGAGAGAATACGAGGAGTACTTGGAGAAAGCAGAAGGGGTTATGAGTTCTCCGACTTGAATATTGAGGGAATACAAGCTTTCCAGGAAGGAAAGAAATGACAGATGTATTACATTAAGAGAAATATTTGTGGAGAACTCTGAAAGCTTTAAAAACCAGCAAGCAAAAGAAGTGTAAAATTCACTAGGATCGCTAAAGTCCATATTGTCTGTCAGCAGGAATTGCTGGATGCATTTGTTTAATTACTTTCTGCCCAGTGTCGTGTAGGCACGTAGGTGCTAATACTTTCAGGGGGTATATCCGTTACATCAAGAGAGCAGAAGGCGGGAGAACAAGGTCGTACTGGTGGCTGGTGGAAACCTTCCATTATCCCAGATAGAAGCCACTCTTGGCATTGCCACCCAGGCACTGCATGTACTTACTGATCCAGAGTTTTGGATTCCTGTAGAAGATACATAGTGAAATAAGTTAAAGTATACTGCTTCTCTGGCTTTGGACAATAAAAGGGAATATTTTCTAAAATGAATATAGTAGTGAAAATCATTAAATGATAAACTCTGAATGTCTAGCCTGTACCTCTTAGCAAATATCAGTACGCTAGCCCACTAGGAAAGGCAAATAATGAACTGAAAAGGAAAATAGAAGATGAATAGTCAAGAGAGAATACTATAGCTCATTAATAATCAAGGAAAGGAAAAATAGATACCTTGGCAGTATGTGTAGATACCTTAAGAATTATTAAAACTTAAAATTCTGCTAATACTAACGTTGACAGCGCTGTAGAGAAACAGGCATTCTAGTACTGCCCCGATTAGATTTTAAATTGGCACAGTTACTTTGGAGAACAATTTTGTAATGTTTAATAAGGTTTTAAAAATCACAAACCACCATTCTAAAACCACATGCATAAGGATTCATGTGTCCCGGATATGACGACAGTGGCTGTTGTAGCCATAAAGTGGGGATGAGCTCAAACGCTCCTTACTAAGAAAATGAAAGTGGTAGTATATCTGTACGCTGGAATATTGCACATTTTAAGTACACCAGATTTATAAGTCAATATTAAAACATATGACTGTACAAGTAAGTTTCACAATATCTACTATTTATCATTAATGTAAAACTGAAAGGCACACTGTTGTTAAATCTATCTACTTGTACAGATAAATGGGAAAATCAAAGTGTGAGACTCTGGGTGGGAAGAACACAGAACAGTTCAAGAGTGGTTAGTGGAAAGAGAAATCTAGGGTGGGGAAATAAATACAACACAATCTTTTAAAATGCAGGTCTGAAGGAGATAAGGCAAGATATTAAAAGCAGAGTGAGGGTATTTATATAGTTTCTCAGACTTTTCTGTGGTTTTTAATATTTTATTAAACAACAGTGCTTAGTACATCCCAGCTGTTCCCTGTGCATTGTTATTATTTCTGTGCCCCAAAAGAAGGGGCATAGAGAAATGAAGAAATGGCCGCTCTTCCGCTATTCTGCCGTGGACCCCCAGACCTGGACTTCACCTGCGGTGGCCTCCTGGCTGATGGGACAGTGGGAGGCCGAGTGAGCTTCAGGTCCTGCCCAGCTCTGCGTGGTCTTGTGGGAAGCTAAAACATCCCACTTTCTGAACACTGTCTGAATCACATAGAAAACAGCATTTTTGTGTTACAAGATATGCCTGGACTCATATAATACGTAGGTGCAGACAATAGTTATTTCGAGGGCCATAATTTGATTTAGTTATCTCAGGCAATCAAAGACTGTTTGACACCAGAAATAGCTGACTAGAGCAGCTGTTGGATCAGCGCTGTGTGTGGGACTGATGCAGAGGTTCGGTGTTTTGACAGCCGTTTCAGAGCAGTGAGTAATGCAAGAAAGTCCTGATTGCTGCTTCTAGTTCTCTGTGTGAATACACAATTGGTGGAGGAGTGCTACTGCTTTCCTAGAGCCTTGGCTTTGTATCAGTAGACATGAGCCCACACAATAACAATTTATTATTTGGGTTTTAAAAAAATACCTAATTCTTCTTTTTATGAAGGATGAGCTCCGTGTTTACTGACCTCCAAGTGAGTGTAAAGCCTTTGGATCACAAAGAGTTAGATGCAGCCATGAAAGAATTCCTAGTCTGGAAAGAAGAAATAGAACAAGGTATGACGTGAGAGTAGTTTTTTGTTCAGTACTGGGCATTGAGCTGAGGGCCTTGCACTGAGCTACATCCTCAGTTCCCCTTATTTTTTATTTTTTTATTTTTTTTGAGATAGGGTCTCAGTAAGTTTCCCATGTGGAACTTGAACTTGTGATTCTCCTACCTCAACCTTATGTATAATTTTAAATGTGACAACCATTACAGAAGCACAAGTAGGAGGGAAAGTAGAATGAGAAAGAGGTGGCATTAAACAAATGGGTGTTTATGACTTCAGGTGGTAGATGACAAATGTAGACTCATGTCCAAATGGAAACATAAAGTGTCAGCATTCTGAGTTAACACAAAAACTGAATATGTATTGATTTGATTGGCTGTCTGCATACCTCACCTCACATTATTACATTGTTAGGATATCCAGTGCCTTAGATTTGCAGAAAATATTTTCTAAAAAAAAGGTTTTAAATATTTCAGCATGAACCCTTCGGTACATACACGTTAGCTTTCATCTAGATCTGAGTGGAAACTGGTGCTGCTGTCTGGTGAGAATGTGTTCTTAGGCTTGGTGAGTGAGGCTGGCAATTCTAATCATGTGTTACTCCACGGAGTCTCCATTAAGCCCCTCTCAGTTTTCTTCATCCCAGTTTGACATAAGAGGTTTCATTAGAATAATGGATGCTAAAGATGGATTTTAATTAGGATCATTTGTAGTGATTGAGATACGTGGATTGAGTTGGACTGTTTTGGAGACCTTCCTTCTGTGGTGTTACAGAGCATAGAAGTTTAGTGAGCTTTATGGATGGAGAAACTGAGGCTCCCAGAACCTGGATCTTCTTGCAGTGGCAGAGTGAGGACTCAAGCATCCCAGCCCCAGCCCCAGCACTGCCTCTGTCCACAGCTCAGCTCAGGGGCATTCGCTCGGCCTTGGCAGAGTCTCTGTGCATGACCCTTGTAGAAACATCAGACCATATGGCTGATACTTGACTTCTGCTCTCCAGTTCCCACCTATAGTGTGTGTGCCTGAGGATCCACAAAGGTGACATTTATGTAGTCTTTGCGTTTTACTTTTTCCTTTGACTCAAGCAGTATCATCAATATCCGGTTATAAGTAGTGAGGCATCTGTATTTCTTGTGGACATGTCTGTCTTACTTAGTCATTGCTGCAACACAGTAACAGACATCCTCAAGTTAAAGAAGGAAAATTTGAGGAGGTTTTGGACCACAACCAGCTGGCTCCAGTGCAGGGCAGCATGGCACAGTAGGCAGGAAACAGAAGGATAGCCTTCTTCCCATATTACAGCCAGCCTAGAACCCTGTTGGCTAGTGCCACCCACAACCATCTTGGGTCTTCCCACTTCAGTAAATCCATTATCCACACCCAGAACTATGTTAACTCAGTCAGTGACCTAATCCAGCACCACACACCCATGACCTGGTCACTTTCCCAAAGCCTTACCCATAAATATGTGAAGCTTTGGAGGATGTCTAGGTATAAACTTTAACAATAGCTCACTGACATGTAATTAATTCCTAGTTAATGTACGAGGAAGCTCAACTTTTCAACTCGCACTATTTTCTGCTTTAGTTATCAATATACTGGGTTTTTAAAATTCAAATCTTTATTGGTACATTATGAATACACATCATCATCTCATTCAACATTGAGAGTTTGTACCAGAACATGACATGACTTGATCCTCACTTTTTCCCCTTCTCCCCTCCCTGCAACCTCCTAACCCCTATATACATAAGCTTTGTTTCCTTTTTTCTTTATTACTTTTTACATTCTTTTTTCCCTTGTTATTTATAACTTCATTTAAAAATGATAAGATTGAGTCATTCATACTCAAATGGATGTACCTTGAGGACATCTCATAAGTGAAATAAATAGGTCACAGATTTGTAAATATCATATCTTTTCTCTGATATGAGAAAATATACTGTTTTATCTGTAGTTAATGAGAACTTAGATATCTTCATAATAAATCCAAGTGACTGTAATGCAGTTTAAAAAGAGCACGGGTGGATTGTATTAAGTGGAAACACATACCTTTGGGAAATTCTGCAGGCTCTAAGCATTTTATTCTTGATGTATTTCATGTAAATCAGAGGAAAGAAATTGATTTCCACTTCAGCAAAAGTTTGTGTTTGTTTTATTTAGTATATTCAAGTTGGCTCATGGTCACTTTGGTGACCATGTAAATGGATGCTTTGCCCTGGGACAGTGACCAGGGACAATCCTAGAACTTCCCTTGTAACCTGTCTCACTTGGGCTTCCTGAGCAGTAACACTAGTTCAGCAAGACAAGTACTATTGTGATCACTGGATGAAATCAAACAATGAAATAGTAAATGGCCGGTCCACACCACAGAACGGGCTACAACAGCCAGAGGTGAAATTGAGGTTTTCTGAGCAAGAGTTTACTAGTCCTTAGCTAATTCTGTCACCTGAGGCTACCAGAGCTGGGAGAAGTGAATTTCAGACGATTGTGCCTACTCAGGTAGTATTTGATACAGTCAGAGCCAAATCTGAGGGCATTATTGGGAAGTGACACATCAAGAGATGCTTGTGGGCATGTTTTCCACAGAACTTGATGGAAGCCTGCTGTAGTCAGGCCTGAGCGCGGGGCTTTCTCATGGGCTGTTCAAATCCTTACCGAATCCTGTACCAGTGGTGGCCGTGGAAGGGAGTCAGTGGGCCTTTCAACACTTCCACCACCCACCATCCCCCAAAACCTGCAATCTGAGTTAATGAAACTTAAGTAAAGGAATGTCTTGGCAGGTCCTAGTCAAGTTTCTTAACCCCTCATCCCAAACAGCCTTTAGTCCATACGTCCTAATCTCTTAGTTTTCAGAAATAATTCTGTGATGGTGATATTGTTTCCATTTTGCAATTGAGTAATCTGGAGCTTTTGAAATAAAAAAAGGTGTTCCCTAAAGTCATGCAACTGGTGTGAAGTCCTAATTGATCTTTCTGAGTCTAAGCCCTGCTTTAGGCCAGGTTCTGTGTAGCTTAGAGCTAAGTAGGAACACTAAATTATGGAACTCACTCTTGTTGGATACCTGTTAGTGTAACAGAATACCTGAAATCATTAACTTATAAGAGAAAGGCTTTATTTAGTTTACAGATCTGGAGGTTCCAGGCCAAGACCCATCACTTGGGGTCTCTGGTAAGGATGATGAACCGCAGTGGTGAGGAGCCCATGGTAATACACTGATTGCTTACCTTATGGTCAGAAAGTAAAAGAGAAGAGAGGAAGAAAGCAACGTGCACAGTCTTCAAGGAAGAAGGAATGACCTAAAGACTTACCAAAAGCCCCATCTCCCAGTGGGGCCTTTAATGAATCTTTGGTGGTCATTTAGCCTACTGCAGTGTGTGTGTGTGTGTGTGTGTGTGTATGTGTGTGTGTGTGTGTGTGTGTGTGAGAGAGAGAGAGAAAGAGAGAGAGAGATTTTAGAATAGTATAGAAAATGATGTCTAATGCAGGCCCAATGTGGATAGAGCAGGCCGCCCTTCTTGAAAGGGATACATTGAACACAAGGTGATTGATAAAGAAATTGGGGCTGATGACAGGTTCACACTTTGAAGCTATCAGAATAATCCTTTTTCTGTCACCACTGTGTCAGACAACTCAGCCAGGAATACTGAAAAGAATTTGAGCAAGGAATAGGGTTGCTTGTCCTACTTAGTTGGTAAACCCATCCAGACTATTTGGGAGGCTTCTTACGCTCACCATCTACCCACACAAACTAGTTAATGTAGGAAGAAATGAAGCTGATCTTGCTCTTAATTTTCTTCATCAGCTTCTGTCCTGGAAGAAGGCCCTGCCTCTTCTTAAATGAACTTGGGTATGGTGAGCATTTGTATTTCTCACAGATAAATTAGTGGTCATATTGTCTGAATGGTTAGGCTGTTCTGGACTTTGTCAGTGAGAGCAGGTTTTTCCTGAGGGTGTGGTCAGCCCTGGATAAGTGGATCCTTGGTGTTTCCAACTCACAGAGGTCCACTTTGTGCTGCCAGAAGTAAGGGTCCTGATCCTCCACCTTATTCTCCCATCATTTCACATTACAGCCTAGGCTCGAGTCATCTCTGACTGGAATGACTGATGTCACAAAGGAGTACTGTTGAAATGAAGAAATTTCCTTTTCACATCTCTTCATTCATTCCAGAATACACACATTAGGACGCAGTGTGACCTCCTCTCCTGGATTACAGGGCTCTGGGGACCTAGTCTCATTCTCATTCTGCTTTGTGCCCATGGGGTTTGTCCTGCACGTAGGGGAAGCTTCATGTTTATTGGGCTGAACTGCACTACATTTTTCACTACAGACAGGAAATTGGCCAAATTAAAATAATCAGTGGGGGTGGCTGGCAAGCTGAATCAGAAATACACGTGTGGTTCCTATGGCCTTGTCCAGATACTTAAATTAAGGATTTATTTTAGCCAAAAAAAAGAAAAATAATATACAATGGACAGAAGATGGACAAAATAAAGACCCCAGAGATAAGTGCTTGCTCCTATACTTTTATCACTCATGGCCCTACAATTATTGCACCATCGTACACCAGGAACTGTGTTGGGAACTTGGAAACCCACACATGTTTTTCAGGTTATTTTACAGACATTTTACAGTTTCTCTTGGAGATTGTTGAAATAAGTAACCCAGAGGCAGCCCACCATGTGTAAGAGGAAAGTTTTGCCAAGGCATTTGACACAGGAGATGGTGCTGGTTGTAGGAGATGGAGCCTTGGGGGCCTGTGACAGTGCCTCTGGGAAGCTGGGGAAGTAGTGAGGAAAGCCTTATCTGTTTCCTTGCTTCTCCATCTTTAGGCCTCCTGGTGGGTACCCTTGATGTGGTGTTGGACTCCAGTGCCCGGGTTGCTCCTTACCGAATCCTGTATCAGACGCCTGACTCTCTGGTCTACTGGACCATTGCCTGTGGTAAGTAGCAGTATCCTGAGACATTCAAGTTTGCAGAGAAACCTCAGGATTAGTGGCTTTGTATCTGAAGGGAAAGCACAATACTTTGTGAGTGCCAATACAATGAACTTTACTTAGCCATTTCAGCACATGAACCTAACCTCTTCATGGTTTAACACAAAAAAGGTTTCTTTCTCACTCTGGGGTCTCCCCAGGATCACGTTGCCTTCTCCATCTGTAGTGACATCCCGTGGAAGGAGCACAAAGCCTCCAAGGTCAGTGTATTAGAGCAGAACAGGAAAATAAAACAGACCTGAGTTAAACTCCCATGACCGAGAAGTGTCACTGTCTACTCGTACCCCATTGGCTGGACCTAGTCACATGGGCTCACCCTAACTGCAAGGGAAACTGGGAGATGAAGAAGAGCATGTAACGTCCTAAAATGTCCTATAAGTAGAGATCACTTATTCTCCTGCTCATGTGCTTTGTGCTGTGTGGTGTATCCAGGTTGACATTTAATCCTATTGCTGTTAGATCACCCACAAGAACTTCTAATACAAAATAAATTAAGATTAAGTTATTTGTTGGCACATGGTTGGTAAAATAAACACTGGAAAAGCAAAGGTACTGAACACTTTATTTTGCTCCTACCCAATGTTTTCAGTTTTAATATACTTTATAGTAGTTTTAGAGGTACAGAAAAATTGAACAGATCCTGTAGTTTGAAGAGCTTTCATTTTTTTCCCACATACATACTTTCCACTATTATTAATGTGTGAGCATGATGCATTTGCTAAAATTAAAGAACAAATTATAAAATAAAGTCCATAATAATATTTGGATTTCCTGTTTTTCGTAAATGCTGTTTTTCCACTGCAGGGCTTTGCCAGTGTACCATTGTTACATGTAGTTATCTCATCATTTTAGGCTGTTTAGTGGCTGTCGAAGACCAAGAATAACCTTGACAACTTTCAGGAGTGCCTCTCAGCTGTGCAATAGAATCCTCTTCTATTGAATCTTGTCTGTTTTTCTTATGATTAGGTTGGGCTGTTGGGGTTTTATGAGGAGAATCACAAAAAGTGTCATTTTCATTGCATCGTGTTATAGGTACATGTTATCAACAGGAACTCCTGACTGGTGACATCCTAGCTGACCTGCTTTACTTGGAGTTTTTCTGGTTTCCCCACGGTCTGACCACTCTTCTTCTCCTTTGAAAATTATATTCTGGAAGAAAGTCATGTGCAGTCCATTTTTAAGGAATGCAGTGTTTTTCTCCTTTCTTTTAGAATTTATGCAATTTAAAAAAAAAATTTTCCTGCATTGTAGGTTTGTTCTCAGTTATTAATTTGTGCAATTACTCATGGATATGTGCTTTATATTTTGAGTTGTAACCCAGTGCTATTTTAATCGTGTTCAGACTGTGCCACCTTTGGTCATTGGGAGTGCTTTCAGTGGACTTTATTCAGTTTTTAAATTGATCTCTACTTGGTAGGAAGTACTGTGCTAGAATCTAAAGATATCGAGACAATTGTCTCTGGTCTGTCTGTTCTCAGGAAAGTCACAGTCTCATGAGGATGCAGTAAATAGTCACAGATAGCCAAATGTGAATAGTTACCATTACAGTTCCATTGGATTCATAATTCCCAAGAAAATACAGAATTCTAGGCCAGCCTTCTCAGGTAATTGGGGAAAGTAACTGGGCGTGATTTTGGTTGGCTGGAAAGCTCTGGTGACCTAGTAATGTTTCCAAAAGCATTTAATAGTACTTGAAATTCCAACGAGGTAGTTATATTCCTTTAGAAATATTCTGGTTAAGATGCAAACAGCTCCATGAGGAGACGTTTGACTGTAGTTAATTCCTCCTTGTGCATTCCTGTGAAGGAAAGAATGGGGTAACTACTCCTCTCTCTTTTTCTGGGGATTTGCCATGCTAAGAAACAGGTCTTTCTGTGAATATTATTAGTTACAACACTTGAGTTATTTATATATTATTTGTCCAACTATGGCTAAGCAACATTAGGTTGTAATTGCCAGGGGCGTACTTTGTACCACAAATACATGTACTTTCATTTCTCAGTAAGTAATGTCTGTTACAATTTCATGATCTCGCTATAATCAATACAGAATGCCTTTAGCTTTTGTATATATTGATTACCCATAGAGATAGCTTCAAATTTCCTTATGGAAGACTTCACAGAAGTGACAACCATTGTTAAAGTCCCATTCAGTCATTAATTATTCTTTCTTAATGATTTCCAATTAGAATCCAAACTGCTTAGCTTCCTTTCATGAGAAGATTTTAAGAGCAGAAGCTACTGCCTTAAAAATATTTGTTCAATATGCTGACCTTTCTCTTGGTAATTTTAGTGTCCTTTTTCACAAACTACAAGGTTGGTATTCGGTAGGAAAATACACTGAAAGCTTTCAAATATGCTTAAGTTTCATGAATTGTTGATGTAAAAGAAATGTCAACAGAACACTGGAAGAGTCTAATTCATTGTTCAGTACCCACCATACGATTATAAAACCTTGTTCTGTGTCCTGTGTCTTGAAATTGTCATCAAGCAATAATTAAATTCAACTAAAGGAAGTTTCTTCCAACAGTGTCTGGACATATACAGATTGTAGGTCAGCAGAACCTAGGTGCACCTAAATCCTAGGTGCATGATCTGCCTTAGACTTGAGTTCCATGAAACCAGCCAAGAGGAATCTTCAGGACTCAGTATAACCTACTGCCAGTGTAATAAGTGAATCACTTGGCCCTTGGCAGCATGAGCTGTATCACTGTTGGGCACCTCAGTGGTAACATAACCGTAGTGACCTAGGTTTGGCCACCCATTAATGTAGCTTTGCTCTTATTTACCATTGCTGTCTTATCTGGGCTTCCTTTCCTCTGAACCTGGTTTCAGAGCTGAAAGATACATCAGCCATCCCCTCATCCTCCTTCTTATTTTAGGAGGAGAGAGAGTTGGAGTGAGGTTGCCAGGTTGGCACCCTCATTACAGCGAGTTCCTTGGAGCTCGGGCCAACATCTCGAGTCTCCACGCTCCCTCCCAGGACGTTTTCAGCGGCACTGTGCTGACTCTTATGATTAAACATTCTTTGACTCAGTAGCTCTAAGACCCAGAGTTTAATTAAAGATTCCTAATTGTTGCATTCTTGCTGTTTCTCTACCATAGATGGAAAATGTAGGGTAATTCTGTTGCCTTCCACATGAGACAGACTAATGTACAAGTTGGCAGGTGTTATTGTAGCCCTTTTTTGTTCTGTGTACCTCAAGGACTATGTTTGCAGGCTTGGAAATAGCAGCTTACAAAGAAGCAGAAATTTGCTTTTTTAAAAGTACCTCATGTTGATTGGAGGTTAGAGAATATAGATAAGGAAAAACAAAGAAGAAACAACTTAATGGCACAGTACAGATATCCCCTTCTAAATCTGAAACACATACATGTATACATATATGTTACATACTTTATATACTTAACACTTACATGTAAATATATATATACTACATGTATCATATGTTAAATGTATGCTGTATGTACATAGATTTTTAAAGCAAATAAAAATGAAAATTGTATTTGATGTTAATTTCCATGCCAATAAAATATTTGTAATATCAGTTTTCATAAATTGATGTTTTATTGTATGCATGATAGTTTTTCTAACCAGTGTGTTGTTATTAAAAATCTAGAGTGTTTTTTTTTTTTTTTTTTTTTCCCTTCCTATTGCTACACTCTGACCCACCTTGATGAGTTTCCTTCTTAGCAAAATCTTTGGACAGTCCCTTAATAATTACCAAAGAATTAAATTCACAAAAGTATAAAGGCTGGTCAGAATATGCACATATTTAATATACTTAGCCCATTTTCTCCATCCAGACAGTTCTCACCTTCTGGGTAGGAGACATAAAATAAGGATGTCAGCGCTGATTCTTCCTGCCAAGGCCTGGAGTTACCTGGGACTCTTTTCTCAAGGTGACTACAGTGTGAGAGCATGTGGTTATGACCCATGAGAGATGACAGAAGCAGCTCACAGTGTTTGGAGTTGCTCTAGGCCTGCTTTGCTGCAGCACTGTAGACACTGCAAACATCCCAAACATCAGGGTGCCTTGGAGAGTTTTCTGCTCAGTGTCTGCTAATCGCTGGTTTCTCTGTGTCCTGACCTCAGAAGTTTGAAATATTTTTTCGGTCAAATTTCAAGATGAAGTCTTTGTGCACTGCTGCTTATGTGGCCTCAGCGAAATCGTGTAGGGTTTTTATGCTGGGTCTGTGCTGGGAATGTCATTTTACTCAACCTTTAGCACAAACCAATGTGGTGAGAGTTGTCACCTACCTGTTACCGATGACTGTGAAGCATAAATAGCTTAAATCACTTCCCCCACATCCCAGAGCTAGCCTGTGGCACTGTGGGGACTTGAAGCCAGTGTCTGTGGTCTTTGGCATTATACAATACCACCACCTCCCTGATAACCAGACTTGTTGCTAAACACTCCACACAACGGAACCTTTTCCATTCTAGCCACGCTTGTAATATATGTGAGCAGATAGACAGTTACAGAATTAGGAGCATGGGTTTAGGGGCCAAAAAAACTGGATTCTGATTTCATAGAAACATGAAAACCTCAGTTTCCCCACCTACCAAAGAAATTAAAATTAGATCTGCTCACAGGAGTGCCATGAGAGTGTGCTGTGTGTCGTAAGTGCAAGTGAGGTGCCAGGCCTGGGTGAGTGTGATAACAGAGCACACGCCCTTTATTATCGTATTTAAACTGTTCATAGCGTCCATTAGATGTGAATTTTGAAAAAGTTGATTTTCCCTTTGTTCCTAAAAATTTTCTAATCACAGCACGGTCGTAGGATTTTGTCTTTTGTTCTCTCCAAGTACATTGAGCCTAGAGAGTACAATAGTGAACTTATTCTAAGTTCAGGATAAGTAGTTATTTCTTCAGGGTGATGGATTCTGCTCTTACCTTACACTTGGAAATTAACATCTCTGCGCTGTGCTTGTGTTTGGATAAAATAGACCTTTTTTTTTTTTTTTTTTTCATTTAGTTCCCTTTATTCAAGTAACTTTCAATGCTCTTCTTCGGAGACCTGAACTGGCTCAGAGAGCCCAATAGCTGGCTCTGAAAATAGGACATTGGGTAGATTGTGTTTTAATCCCTCGGTTTGGTGGGTTTTGATTTTGGTGTGTTTCCTGTTGAATAAGGAATGTCTTTTATTTCTGTAGGTCCATACAGTGCACATGCAGCCATGTAGATGCACACACTCACTGTCAAGGAGAATGTACCGTTTTGGATATTGTGGAATTCAGGTTTTTAAGTCAGTGCCGCAGTCTCAGAACCAAAATGTATTACCTGCCTTGCGTCACAAGAGAATTAAGCACAAATGTCTACAGTGGGGCCTTGAGTTTTTCTTCTTGCTCCTCAGATGACAGGAGAAAAACATTTGTTCTGTCTTAATGCTTCTTTTTACTTTAAGTAGACTTCACATATTCAAGATACATGTTAGGTTATGTGAGCAGTTAGACTGGGATGATTTAGTCTTTCCCACCATCTTTTCCCCACTAGACACATGTGTAAGGGTTATGGCTGATGGCCTGAGGGGGGAAAATACTGTATGTGACAAAGATGCTTATTTTTTTGGAAAGGAATGTCTAAATAACCCGAAGCCCACCCAGTGTCATCTAGTCTTTGTCATAGGTTTCCTGAAGGATTCTCATGCCCTATCCTAGCTTTTTTTCATTTTTCCAGAATAACTTGATTTTCTGGCTCCATCTCTATAAATGGGGCCTTTCCAGAAAATCAACAACATAGCCTTTCCTTTGTCTTTTAAGCTCTAATGCATTCTGCACAAGCTGTACTTTCTTTTCTGTGTCCCAGCAAAAAAACAATTTCATGTTGTCTCATACACCTCAGTTTCTGTGCATACACTCCAAAGTATCCACATACTACAGTACAGTCACATAACGATGCATTTCTGGAAACACATCCCCGTATTAAGAGACACACAACTGTGTGCCACATGGACCTTCATGGAAGGCTGTGTGTGCATGTGCGCATGTGTGTTTGCTCATGTAGTAGATGAGCACAGAGGAGCATGCGCTGCCTGTGAGGCGCTGAAGCTGCTGTCCCAGGGTCCGCACAGAGGGGCTGTCCCCACTGTGATAGCCAGGAAATAGTGCAGTTGAGCCGAGGAGGGCGGCTTGGATTCTGTGGCAGGTGGAACAGGAAGTCTGAAAGTTTCGATCAGAGTTTGACAACCTGAGAAAAGGCAGAGTATGAGGAGACACCAATTTAAAATCATGGGGGAGCCAGGCTCAGCTCCGGAAGGCACATCTGCGGGCAACAGAGGTGAGAACAGATACGAGGGAAAATCAGAGGCCAGGAGTTATGCACAGTAGACTTGGAGAGACACGAGGTCCCCGGGTCCCCAGAAGCGCCTCTGTCCTCAGGTGCAGGGCACGGGACAGCGCCAGGCACAGGTGGGAGAGCAGGGTGGAGGTGCAGGGCCAGGGCTATTCCTGGATGGGTATTTGCAGCATATTACATCTAAAGGTGGTCATGAGCTCCTCACAGACAAGAAAGGATGCAGTATATTTAGAAAAGTTTTCAATTACTGCTTAAAATCGTTAATTTTCCAGTGTTTTAGAGCTCACTAGAAAACACCAAATTGAATTCTTTCCTATGTATTCTAAGTAGGCATCATACTTTTGCATTTGAAAAGTCTTTTCTACTTTTCAAAGTGTGCCTGTAGATAGTATCCTTCATGATTTTCACATTTATTTGAGATAAGGTGGTTTCATTTTAAAATCTGTGTCCATTTTATTTGTAAAAAAATTGAAGCAGATTAAATGGCCTGAAGTCTTCCAGCTGGCTGCTGGCAGCGGGTGACCAGTTGTCGCAGTCCCAGCTGTTGCTCTGACGTCATAGTAGAGTCGTCTTGTTACTGTTGTTACACATGGTTGACTGGCCTCAAATAAGTGAGCCGTGAAAAATACCCACAGGGAGGACCAGGCAGTCTTTTCTTCAGTGTTTTCCCAGCACTGCTCCCCACAAAGAACTCTGCTTTGTTTTTCCTTTGTAAGCATCCATTGGAGAAGTTTTATTTATTTGTGATTTGGATGAACCCAGAGCTCCACACCTATTAGGCTAGTGATATACAACACAGCTACACCCCATCCCATGAGCGCTGCTGTAGGCAGTTTAGTGTTTCATCATACAGAATATGAACGTAGGTTTTCTTTTGTTGAGCACACCTCTCACTCTTAAGAGATTTTTGTTTCTGGACCAGAGTTCTGAGTATAATCACTGATAGATTTGTATTTCTCTCTTCTCTTCCTTTGTCAGGAATGGGAGTGGGATTCTGGGCTGTCTCAAATTACTGATAATAAAGAACAGAGAGAAAAGACTCTTAAGAAATCAATTAAAAGATAACTTGGAAATCTAAGCTGGTTAAAGGGGAATCAGTGGAACCACAAAATCATTCTTGAGTTCTGGAATGAGACACACGAACAATTTACATATATATATGGCACAGATAAGTTTTGAAAATATTTTTGTAAGATCATTAGCAGTTGTAAAGGAAGTTTATTTAATATTTTATAACTGTATCTTGACAGCATCTGGGTTCCGCCCTGGGGTGTGGGCAGAGAGCAGGGAGCTAGTTGTACAGTTTCTGTTTTACACAGGATCAGTGAGGTAACGTGTGGTCCTCATTTCTGACCAAAATAGAGCACCTCTGCTGGTGGCGGAAGGATGACCTCAGCCCTGCCTGTCGAGGCGGCTGTGCTCCCGAGCCGTCCGCCGCCCCCCAGCGCTGGTCCATTTTCACATCTCATTCATAATTGAAGCGAGCAAATTTTTGCCCGTTCCAGGAACAAGGTTTCATGAGCTCTCTAGTGACACCACAGCTCTCATACTGTTGTAGTTTAACAATTGAAACCGTGTATCATAACAAGCTCTGTTGCCCTGGGAAGTGAGCCTTCTAGAAGGAAAAGACGAGAAGCCTCATTCCCAGCCTAGAAAAGCAAATGTAGGACACGGTACTGCCTTCCACCTCGACCCAGGGTCCTGTGCTCCCACCTTCACCTGCTCAGGCTGGGTTGGGTGTGTCTCTCCTGGAGGAGAGGCGGCATTTTTAAAGGCACTCTCCTTGGGTGGCATCTTGTCTTGAGGAGGTGCACTAGATCATGAAGATATCCTCGGTCATAAAAGCTGACATTGTCCCGTTTACATCCGGACAGGGGGTTCTAGGAAGGAGATCACGGAGCACTGGGAATGGCTGGAGCAGAATCTACTGCAGACGCTGTCCATCTTTGAAAATGAGAACGATATCACCACGTTCGTGAGAGGAAAAATACAGGTAGTGGTGTTTTATTTTTCTGAAAGAACAGACACTGTTTTTAATTGAAAATAATTTTAAATTTACAGAAGTGTTACAAAAAGGTAAGGATGTATAAAACACACTTGTTTACCCTGTAGCTAGATTTACCTGTTGTCCACATTTTACCAAGTTTTCTTTATCATTCATGTGTTCACTTCCTCCCTAGTTGAGAGGATTTCTTTCCTAAATACTTTGTGTGCATTTTCTAAAACTAAAGATTCTCTAGTATAGTTATCAATCGCATTATTTAACATAATGTATAATTTAACATTCATATACTCTGAGATTTGGCAGATACTAATTTTATTTGGTTGAATTACGACTTTTGTAGTTCTCAAAATATTTTCTATTGCAGTGCAGGACTCAATCCAGGAAGCCATTGCATTTGGTTTTGATCTCTTCAGTCTCCTCAAGTCTGGAAGTTTTCCAAGCTGTTCCTTATCTTTTACGGCTTTAGTGTTGGTGAAGTGTACAGTTCTGTTTTTTGTTTAATACAGCAGTTTCCATTTGGGGTTTCATCATGTTTTTCTTGTGATTTAATTTGGAATAAGCATTTCTGGGTGGGTTCTGAGGAGTGTCCTGCATCTTTCTCAGGGTACCGTTTCTGAAGGTCCCTGGTACTCACTCAGCCCCTCCCTGATGGTATATGTTCAGTGAAATTGCTCTCCAGTTCCTCTACTACTGTAGAGTCACTAATTTTCAAGTAATAAATAATTTGCTGAGGGAACTGTGTTAAGGCTACACATATATGTGCCCTGTTTCTGATCAAAAGTTCCCTTTTGACTTAGCATCGGTGAACGATTTTCCAGGCTTCACCCTTGCCTAGGCGGTTTGCAGCATGTGGAGGGAGGATGGTTTCCCACTTCCAGCAATCTCCCTCATTTTCACATTGGCAGCTCATGTTCTGTGAGCAAGAGCCCTCCCTCCACCGATTCACCTCTTGATTATTGATGGGATGTCTGGGGCTCCCTGTCTGTATTATTGGTCTTGATTCTGTTGGTGCTTGTGCCAGGCCAAGCTCAGTAGCCCCTCACCAGTCGTTCTGGCGATACACCCCACAGCTTGTGGAGCACTTTCTTGGGTGTGTACACAGGCTCTTGCAGCCTCGTTCTCTGCCTTCCCTGCCATACTTGTTTCAGTTTGCTTTCAGTTGTAGATTCTCTTGTTTTCCCAGCACGATTAACTTTATTTTCTTTTTTGAATATAGAATATAATAGTATACTTCCAGAATTCAAAAAGTTTTACTGTCTTTTGCATCCTTCTTGTCCTGTTCTGTACTGAGTCTCCCATAATTCCTCAACTCCACTGTTTTCTAGTTTACCTTTCCTGTTTCTTTTTGTAAACATAAGTATAACCCTTACATGTAGATTTCACATGCATATGCTGCTTTGCATTTTGTTTTTTCATTAAAATCTACCAGTCACATACCATATATGTCATAGAATGATTCCACATAGTCTTACATTTTAATAGTTCTGTGTTTTAAATTTTGAAATACTTTCTAGATTTACAGAACTGCAAAAATAGTAGAGATTTCCCATATAGCCTCTGCAAAGCTCTCTTAAAGTTAACATCTTTCATAACTGGTCTAACTTTCTCAGAGGTAGGAAGTTATCTTTGATGCAGTACTGTTAATGAAACTGCATTGTGTTAGTCAATTGCTGGGTCAAAATACTTGACAGGTGTGACTTAAACGAACAAAGGCATATTTGGCTCACAGTTTTAAAGGGCTTAGCCCATGGTTACTGTATGACTCCAAGACAGAAATCAGATGCTATAAATTAATAGCATTTAAAGAATGCTATTAGCATTAAAGCTTAATTAAAGAAAAGCTGCTCAATCCATGGCAGCCAAGAGGCTGAGAGAGAGAGAAAGGAAGAAATGAAGACAAGGGCATACTCTTCCCCTGCTCCAGCCATTAATTAGTGGATTAATCCACAAAGAACACACTTTGCAATTGCCTTTAAATCTGTCCAAAACATGTATATATTTTTATATTATTGAGGAAATATTATTGAAGTTGTATTGCTAAGTTTCAGATAAAAAGGTAACTGCATATGTTGTTTTGAGAATATTTCCAAACGTCCCTCTGTACAAGTTGGACCATTTCATATTCCCACTGGCAAGAATGGGGATGCATCTTTTTAAACAGCTTCAGCCACAATATGAATTACCAAGCTTTTGAGTTTTTGCCAGTTTGATGGGAGGGAAATACCTTTTAGGTAGTATTTTAATTTGTATTTCTGCCATTTATAAGACACTGAGTATCTTTTAATACATTTAAGAACTATATTTTTATATCTATTGGTAAACTGCTTGTGTCTTTTATATATTTTATAAGACTTTTAATCAGTTTTGCATCTATATGTAGAAGGGCCATTTGCCCTTTATTAGTGGTATGTGTCATAGATATTTTACCTCAGTTTGTCATTTGTCTTCTAACTTAGCATACAACACCTTTGGTCACACACATTTTAAAATTTTTACTTAGCCAATATTAGAAAATCTTCTCATGATCAGATCTGGGTTTTTAGACATACTTTAAAATTCTAGCTTTATACCCAGGGTAAGGAGAAGTTGTGAGAAGTATTCTGACAAAGTAGTTCTTTTTCATATTGCACAGAGAGTCAATTTTGCCCTGTTTTCCTACTCTTCTAAACTTTTACACAAACTTGGAGTTGCTTTAGAATCAAAAAAGGAAGTTTAAAAACACAAGTGGAATCCTCTCCTTTTTAGGGTCTGTGTTTTGAAGGAGAGAGATGAATCTGAATGACCATATAACCTAGCAACCGTGGGAGCAGAAGCGCTCATGCAGCGACGCCAGCCTCCTCCTTCATTTCTGCCCTTCCTAGCCCTCAAATGAGTATTTATGCATTGCATTAAGAATTGTGATGCAATTTTCTACTCCATCATTTCTTGACGGAGTAAAAGAGTCATTTAAAAGTCGGGTATTTGAATTTGTGGTAGTGATGTACATGGGGAGAGTATGCGGGTCCTGACTGGTTGGCGTAGGAGAGGTTGGATGACAGCAGACTGCCCTGAGTGTGGGGAAGACATAGAGGTGGGGAGCAGCTTCTCCATCCAGGGCCCCGGGGACTGCGAGTTCTCAGGTACTGATACCACGCACAGGTCTCTCAGCTATTTTCGTCTTTGGGAAAATAACACAAAGAAAGAGTTGTAGGAAGAAACCAAAGCCTGAAAGTGACAACACTTAGAAAAATGAATGAGTGGATAAATAAACCCAGGACAAATTATACCACGGTGTAGCCTTTCTTCTCACTATTTGCATTACATTGAAAATGTCAAATTTTAATTCCCCTGAAACCAATTATGAGAAGGAATTGCTATTAGTGCAATTATGTGTGAAAGAATGTCATTCATGTGCAAATGAATGGTTTCTGCACTCACAGATTGTCCAATAATTAAGAGAACCAACAGGCTTGATACTTTGAGACCTAAATTAACTTTCATAAATTATAAAAGTAATAGTTAAATACTGAGGCAACCATGATCCAAATGTTGTGCATAGCATTTGTATATTTATTCCTAGACTCCTGCTGTGCCTTTAATTTATAATAGTAGTCTCAATATACACATAATTTGTTATTACATTCTTTTTGCTTGACCAGTACTGACTTTACTACTATCTATATTTACTTGCTATTTTAATAAATGGATATAAATCTGTAATTAACTCTATTATCTTTCTCTTTCTGGAAATCATTTTAGCTTCTATACTAGTAGAAGAGGAAGCAAGTGGGTATAAACAAGAGAACAATTACCATTTTAGTCCATATACTTTTTACACAAGTTGTGGGGTTTTTTGTTTTGTTTTGTTATATTTTGAAATAGATAACAAAATGCAGATTAATGGGTTAAGTAACTAAACATTCTAGTGAGGGAAATACATTTCAATGAATCATAATAGACACTGTCAGAATATTAGGATCCCTATATGATTACTAATTGCTTTTTCCAGAATTGTAGTTATTTAAATGATTTTAAAAAGCTGGCCAGGGTGGTATACACCTGTAATCCTAGCACTCTGGGAGGCAGAGGCAGGAGGATGACACATTTGATTCCAACCTGGGCACTTTAACATGGTGAGATCTTGTCTCAAAATCAAAAATGGAGCTGGGGATTTAGCTCAGTGGTTCCAGCGCCTGCCTTGCAAGTGCACAGGCTGCGTTCGATCCCCCGTAGCCACACACAACAATGCTGGGTGTGGAGACTCACTCCCACCAGCAGTCAGTACCACACACCACAATGCCAGGTGTGGTGGTCAGACCTGTAATTCCAGCACTTAGGAGGCAGAGTCAGGAGGATTTCTGTGAGTTCAAGGCTGAGCTCAGGGCCAGCCTGAACTACAAAAACCAAGACCTTGTCTCAAAAAAAAAAAAAAAAAAAAAAAAAAAAAAAAAAAAAAAAAAAAAAAAAAAAAAAAAAAAAAAAAAAAAAAAAAAAAAAAATGAAGAATGAAACAAGGACTAGGGAATATAGCTCAGTGTGAAGAGCCTGAGTTCATTCCTCACTACTGAAAAAAATGGAATATATCATGGACAGGTCCCTATGATGAATGTTATCATTTTGTTTATCTAAAATACTCCAGTAAAACTATAGATATAGTATATTTATATATAAAATATATAATAGATACTAACACTATATATAAATATATATATAAATATATTTTTATATATGTATATATATTTGAAGGGAATATATATGTTTTATATATTATATATATGAAAGAAATCCATAAAAGTTTAATGTTTTAGTTTTCTTTGCTTGTGAGGTTGAACAGTCTTTTGTGTTTGCTGTGTCAATACCATTTTGCATATTCATGTTAATATTGGTCCTCTCACGTATTTGGATGACGTCAGTTTTCCAGTCATGAGGGACTGTTGCCTAGAACTAGAGTTGCCTATGTTATGTTGAGTAGAACTCACAGAACGCAAGGGACGGAGATGTTCCATCCCTTTCTTCACCCATTCAGCCCTGGCTGAGAAACTACAGCAAACCCGAAAGAGGTTGGTGTTCTCATCCTGTCTGTTCCTGAAGGTAGGAGAGTTGAAAATGGAGCTGTTAATTATTCTTATGATGGAATTAACTGACAAGGGCTGGTCTGTTAGTGTAGCAGACCTTGGAATATTTCACAGTGACGTTTCTCAGTTCTGTATTCTCTGAAAATGTGGATTTTAGCAGATCCTCAGAAAGAGTTGTCGGAAATTAAGCTTTTCCATTGAAACCATAGTGGATCTTTTGGTTGTTACACATCACTCCCTTCTGATGCTCTTTCTCCCTGCTGTCACTTCAGCAAGAGCCCAGTACAGGGCCCAGAAGAAGCCTCAGGGTCTCTGGGTCACTAAGGTCCGGGTCGTGGTGTTGCCTGCTGCTTGGTCTTAAGGGGCTCTCATTTATTTATTAGTTATTCATTTATTTCTTTTCATTCTTTACATTTATTTTTATCCTCCTCTAAGGGACTGGCAACTTTAAAAAAACAACGTTAATGTATTTGATAACTGGAAAAGCGGCTTTTCATGCCTTTTCCTTTGCAAACTGACCTGGCTTCCTCTCCCCCAGAGAGGTGTCCCCTGTGGCTGTCTGACATCCCTGATAGGTCTAGCATTCTCCCAAACCCTGTTTGTCTCTAAAGTAGCCTGGCTCCAAAATTGGTCTCCTCTCATCCTTATCAAGGTCTGTCCATATCCCTGTCTTGTCAGTGGAATAACAGCACAAGAAACTAGAGGAAAAGAACGTCATTGTCTCATCACCATTTCAGTGTCAGACTGTCTCTCACCCTGTGCCGTGACAGATAAGGAATCAGGAACTTGTTCTTCACTTCCTAAACATTGTGGGCTCTGAGACAATCATAGATTTAAAATATGCAACTCTGAATTATACAGTAAAGGCCAAGATATGGCATCTTAAGATACATTCTAATTTGGGAAGGCAACACGTTTCATATTTTATCATATATCCTTTAGGTGCTAGATACTAGCACTAGGTTCGAGACATTATTATGTTTGGCACCTGTATTTAATGGTAAGCAGAATTTTCCCATCATATAAATTAAAGTGTGAGGTTGGCTTAGTTTCACCTGATGTTCATGCCACACCTGGAAAGTTTCACTCAGGCAGATGAGAGTCATGTTGCCTTCAGGAGGCCATCGGGCATCAGAGTGTGCAGAGTCTTGACAGAAGACCCTTAAGGAAGCCATCACAGTGACTGCATCATAATAATACACCCACTGTGTGGACCACGTGCCTAGACAGGCTTCCATGTAGAAGAACAGGTTGCTCACTCTTCATGGGGCTGTGTTTGCATCAGTAAGCTGTTTGTTGTTAAGAACTGTTGTTCAGATTCTCAGTTTGAGCTAGCGTTTAATGATGGTGGGGATTGAGGAAGACCAAACCCTCCCTTTTACCATCACATCTCAATATACAACCAACTGCTGGCAACAAAGGGGAAAAGCTCTGACTGTGCAGATAAAATTCAGGAAATAATTTCAATATATAATACTGAAAGAGTTAATAATAAAGTGGGAGGAGAGAGTCATGGTTGGGAGAAGACTTATAAGGCAGCAGAGGTTAATTAAACCAGACTTTGGGATTTAATAGGATTAAAGAAGCAAGCAAAATGAGGGGAATTCACAGGATTGATACACTTAGAAATGGAATGTTTCAAGATGCCTTGTCAGAATTACTAATGGGAAACTAGTGGAATGTAACACAGTGGGAAAAAAAACTAGAGTGTATGCGCATAGATTTTAGAATTTTAGGCTAGCAGTAGTGGGGAGCCACTCAGAATTTTGATAATAAATGTTTTAGTCAAACTTAGTTTTAAGAAGATAAATTTGTAGGAAACATTAGTGACATGCCAGAATTTGGAATGAGAGCCCGAAAGCCAGAGAGTTCTAGGTATGATGAAGCAGTTAGCATTTGTGCCTTAGGGATAGAGGAGCATGGTCATGACAAGGAGAATTCAAAGGTTTGCCCAAGTCCACACAGAGCCAAACAACACTTCAGAGACCTGAGCCCACAGCTGTCACGCTGTAGAGACATGCTGTTCAGTGGGTCTTCAGATCAGAGAAAATGAAGATAAGCTGGGATTTGGTGATTACACAAAGGTAGAGTTCAAGGGAGCTTTTTTTTTTTTTTTTTTTTTTAATCAAGAGGTACAGAAGCCAGTTTTCTGGAAATTGTGGAGAAATTGAGTAACAGTAAAATGACTTCTTAAACTACTATAATGATTAAACAGTAGGCTAAGCCAGTCCCCTGGCTATGCAGATATTTCATTTCCTGTCCAGATGTCAGAAAAATCCCATGCCCAATGTAATTTTTGCTCTCATATCCCCTCTTCTTCTGGTCAAATGATGACTTGTTCTTTTCCCTAGGTTTTCTCGTGTTAGGAATGGCTCTGAGCCGGTGAGTGTGGCCAAATATCAGCTAGCGACACACATTGGGCTTTCCTCCCTGTCTTGTCCTTTTATGATGGTTTTCTTGTAGATTTTGAGAAAGACAGAAATTGACCTTTGGGATAACTCTATTATGATTAGCTTAATAAAAACAATAGAACTAGCAAAATGCTGATACCTCATTTGTGAAATAAAATGGAACGTCATTCCAAATGAGCTTAATGAAATAATTAGCACCAATAAAACCCATACTGTCCTTTGAAAATCACTTAGTACACAAATGCTACTTGCTAATTTATTAGAATTTGAGGGTTGCCTCTGGATAGAATTCATCACTAAAAATGTTTCTGCCCTTCCAAATTGTTTCTTTCTTCCCAAAACATACAGCTTTAATAATAGTAACTCCAGTTATATCTTTGTGCTTGATCCTTTATTAGGGCATCATTGCAGAGTATAATAAAATCAATGATGTGAAGGAAGATGATGATACAGAGAAGTTCAAAGAGGCCATCGTGAAGTTCCACAGGCTGTTTGGGATGCCTGAGGAGGAGAAGCTCGTCAACTACTACTCCTGCAGCTACTGGAAGGGGAAGGTCCCCCGGCAGGGTTGGGTGTACCTCAGTATCAACCACTTGTGCTTTTATTCTTTCCTTATGGGAAGGGAAGGTAAGTGGTCTAGAATTTCAGAGGGAAGCTTTTGAAAGTCTGTTGAGACCTTCTCAGAACACATAAACCAAATCAGTGTCCAAAGTAAATCTAGGAATTTAACGGAGACAATTTGCTTTTGGCTTCTAGTATAACAAGCAAATTCAACTAATGTCCACTCAGTATTATGAAGAAATAGGTCATTAAATCATAAAGGCTCACTGGAAGCATAATTAACATAGTAGATATGGGCTTAAATCTGTCATAATTCTGATCTAGAATTTTTAGGTTTCAAATATGATTCCAAAAGTTAACAAGGCAGTGAAGATGGCTTATACACTCCCAGAAGTTGGGCGTGCCTGGGGTTAGAGGTTCTGGAGCCTGGTGTTGACCTGGCCTTGTTCTCTCTGCTTAGCTAAGCTGGTCATCCGGTGGGTGGACATCACCCAGCTTGAGAAGAATGCCACCCTGCTCCTGCCTGATGTGATCAAAGTGAGCACTCGGTCCAGTGAGCATTTCTTCTCCGTGTTCCTCAACATCAATGAGACGTTCAAGTTAATGGAACAGCTTGCCAATATAGCCATGAGGCAGCTCTTGGACAATGAGGGCTTTGAACAAGATCGATCCCTGCCCAAACTGAAAAAGAAATCTCCTAAAAAGGTGTCTGCCCTAAAACGGTACGTGATGGAGAATTGGAGTCCTACAGACCTTAGAAACCAAAATCCTGTCCATTTGTTCATTCACTCATTCATTCTTTCATTCATTCACTTTAACCTTTTCTGGACAATTTCAAGGTTTGTAAACGCTTTTCTGTGTGTGGATACAGTATGTAAAGATTGCCCAAGGTACCTGCAGTTCAGTTAGAGAAACAGCAATTCTGCACAATGTGCTGGGACCTCCGCTGGTCCTAGGGATGGTATCTTGTGCACATATGGGAGAGGCTGGCCCAATGGAAGCTGCTTTGAGTTGAGCTCTGCAGATAGTAACAGAAATGACCCTTCCAGCACAGTCAGATCCATGTGATAGCCAGAGGGCACCCATGGTGTAGGAAGCACAGAGGATCATGAGGCCTCCCCATATCTGAAAGGTGGCGGGACATGGGATGAGGAGAGGTTGCTGAGAAACTTCCAGGTCCTTATGTGGTGTAGAGAGCTGTAGAGATGGGCGGGAACCGTTGGTGCCCCTTGTAAAGTGTGGCTGCCTGGAGCTGTAATGGGGCTGAAGGGAGAGCATGTACAAGAACTAGAATAGCTCGGCTTTCATTGGGTAGAGTTGCCTGCAGAACATCTCGTTAGTGAATAACCCAATAAGAAATAGGAAATTAGAAATCTTGGGTGTGCAGGTGGTAATTGGAGTTTGTAAAGAGCTTGTTGTAATTAAAGTGTAATGTGAGACGTGTTTTAACACTATGGGACAAGATAGATGGTAGTTACTGCAATGGATTAACTAGTGGTACAAGGCAAGAGCAAGGAAATAGGGAAGTAATGACTGCTTTTCCAGGAAATTCAGTGGAATTCCTTTATGAGGGATCGTTGCTTTTTTGCAGAATTGGAGATTGGAACCCAGGATTCAGGGAAAGAGGCAGGCAGGAAGTTTGTTGGTGAGAGTAGTACGAGGACAGGAAAGAACATGGGGATAAAGCTCCAAAAGGAGGCATAAAACTGCAGGGTGACCTCTTGTAGAGTATAGGAAAGACACTTTTGGCACAGGGAGAGGAAGTTAGGAGCTCCTAAGAGCAAGGTAGAGGTGATTTCAGATGTACTTCTAAAATAGAGACGAAGTAGATTCCGGGGAGTGAAAAGGACCATCAGTGTCGTCCTTTGTACTGGAGAGCTAGACAGTAGATGCCCGTGGGCAGAGGCTGTCAGGAGAGGTTTGGATGGAGAATGCTGTCATAAGGAAAGAGATGATACACAGCTGAAGATTCCGCTGAGATTGGATACCGTGGTTGTCCAGAAGTACGTCGTTCCTGTGTCTTTTCTTGCGCATTGGCACCCAGCACACCTATGGCTTCGGCATTCACTCTAGCTCTTGCTGAAAAGATTAGGTTGGAAAAGTGCTAGATGAGAGTAAACGTAATAGCTTCCTCATCAATGATGGCATCCTTTAAAACATATTCCCTATTAGTGCATGTTATCTTTACAAAGTGGACCGGGGGTTTGGCTCAGTGGCACCACACCTGCCTCACCAACACAAGGTCTTGAGTTCGATCCCTGGTGTATGGGTGGTACTTGATAGAACACTAAGTTTCTCTGTGGCAATTTCATACATGCCTGTAATGTTTTGATGATATCTATTTCCCTTACTGCCTTCCTTTCTATGCTCTACCTCCTTTTCTTTTGTCTAGTAATAGTCTCTCTGGGATGATTACTTTCTTTAGAAAGAGAATGAATTTCCTGTTCACATCTAGTTTTTCCAAGGTTCCTTAATATTTATAGATATTGATTGTCAACTGGCCACACAAGGGAAGGAACCTAAAATGTTTTACGAATTTTATTATGCGTTGGTGTCTGTAGGTTGGAGTAGCTAATGATGGGAGGGACAACTCCAACACTATAGGAAGTGAAGTGGTGGGCTGGGGACGGAAGTGAGGGGTGGGCTGGGGACCCTCCATCGCTGCAGCTTGTAGAAGGTTTGCAAGCATCTTCCTTGTGTGAGATGAATCCTCATGCCTGCTTTCCAGTGACCTCGATGCCAGGGCGAAGAGTGAGAGGTACCGCGCCCTCTTCCGGCTTCCCAAAGATGAAAAGTTGGATGGCCACACGGACTGCACCCTCTGGACTCCGTTTAACAAAATGCACATTTTGGGCCAGATGTTTGTCTCCACAAATTACATCTGCTTTACCAGCAAGGAGGAAAACTTATGTAGCCTCATAATCCCACTCCGTGAGGTAAGTATCAGGTCAGAATGTGTTACTTATAAACCTTTTCTGTGAGAAGCAGGAATTTTATTATTTATTTCTATTTAGCCACGATTTGGTTGGATTTTTAGCAATTTGGTAAATGTTCGTAATTTCTTGTTGGTGGGGTTTGGGGATTTATCTCAGTGGTTCTGGTGCCCGCCTGGCAAATAGAAGGTCCCAAGTTCAGTCCCCCATACCACACACCACAGTGCCGGGTGTGGTGACTCACACCCATCAGCAATCAGTACCACATACCGTAATGCTGAGCATGGTGACTCTTGCCTGTAATCGTAGCACTTGGGAGGCAGAGGCAGGAGGATTGCCTAGTTTGAGGCTTGCCTGGGCTACATAGTGGGCTCAGGGCCAACCTGAACTACAAAAGTGAGACCCCTATCTCAAAAAATAATAATAATAATTTGTTGTTGGTGCCTGTCACCCCCTTCCTTTGCTGTCATAGCCATGACTCTAGGACCTGTGAGATCTCTTGTTCCAGAAACAGCCTGGTGTTTGTTAGCTGTCAGCGTTATTGTTACTCAGGGGCAGGAGGCTTACAGATGCTCAGACGGCTGCTGTTGAGGAGAGCTGTTGTTCTCAGAGATCCTAAAAGGAAAGGCTGCACCCACTACCCAGGGCCTTAGGGAAACAGCAGGGAGGGTTGGGTGGCAGATCCTTTCTGAGGTTCCCGAGGGATGCCCTGTGCTGGACAGGGCACAGGCTCCGCACTAGCCCGTTCATGCTTCTGGGGCACGGTGGCAGTCCCATGTGTGAGGTCCTGCTCCCTGGGGTGACTGGAGCAGTGAAGCAGTGGCCTGGGAGACTGCAGTAAGGAAGAGTTGGGGTGTGAATGGGGTTTGCTGCGTGTTGGAATTGGCTGCCCTGCCTGAGGGTGTTTAGGAATGTTTAGAAATAAAATACAGACTAAAAACTACAGCACTTATGCTGCCAAAGGGCTGGAAGTCAGAAAGCTACGCGTCTGCTTGTCTTGACGCTGCTGGCTGTGTGAGAACCACCAGGCTACTTGCTGTGCACAGAGGCTCTTCCCAAGCCCACTCCAGATTTTCTGAACCCAAACCTCTGTGTTTTGGGGTCTGTGTTTTAATCCAGTCCTGGCCTGATTATCACAGGTAGCAAAGTCTAAGGAATATGATTGCAAACAGTTGCCCAGGGTGTGGAGCTGCAGCTGACTGTGCAGTTCCTGGGGCGCGGCTGTGAGCTCAGGCTTGACCTGTGCTTGAGGTTACGAGTGGGAGAGGCCTGTGCCGCGCAGGGGCAGTGATTTCTAGCCTGGCCACGCCACGCTTGCTCAGTCCTTTTCTCTGAAGTGAGATGCTTTGGACATTTAGCTGCTTTAGATGTTAAGATACTGTTAATGGGCTCTGTCTTCCTTCTTTTTTTAAAAAACAAATTACTTAATGTAATTTAACACTTTTTTTCATGGTTCTCACAGAGCACTGGTGAAAATACAGATAAATAAAACACCCCTTGACCCGCTGGTCAGAGACACCATTATTACTGTGTGATTCAGCTTTTTAGATATTTTCTGTGCTTTGCTACATGCATGTCATTTGTATATTTACATATAGAACATGAGTTTTTCATCTTACCTCCTTTAAGAGTGACTGTATTTTAAATTGTCTCCTCAAACATTAGTCTTCTAAAATGGAATTTTTAATGACTGCATTTATTACACACACACATACACATATAGTTTATTCATTTACAATGGTTGGACCTTTTCACTGTCTCTAACTTTCCCCAGTCATGTGTACAGTTTCATTGAGTTAGGTGTTATAGATTCCCAGAAACTGGTTAGGTGGATCAAAAATAATGTAAAACTGGAAAATTCAGTTCTCTTTGTTGCATAGTCTATTAAGCTAGGTTTGTGCACATTTTGAGGCCAGGGGATAAATTTCAAGGTAGATAGATCAAATATGTGTACATTTGGTTGCACAATAGACTTTATAACTTTTTCCAGTTGCTTTTCCTTCTTAATAAGTAGTCTTTGCCAAAGCCTGTTACTAAACATAATTGTCTTCACTGAATTTTACATATAATTTTCTTCATCAAATACTACTGACTGTGGCAGAGTCACCCAGGGTCGTGTGACACCAGACACTTAGTTATCGGAATGCCTCATTGGGTGATTGAGGGTATAGCAGGGAATGAGAGCCTGGTATACCAGGACAGGGAATCAAGAATAGAGAAGGGTAGTTTATTACTTCTGCAGGGTCAGGATTTGACCTTAGCTCTTTCCCGGCTAAGACCACAAACCCCAGAGTAGTCAGTATTTGTGATCATACAACATAGAAAGGTGCCTCAAGGCAGCTGTGGGGAACAGCGGGACTTGAGGCACTAAAGAATCAGGCCATTGGAGTATCTAAGCATATCAGCACTCCATGTCCACTGGGAAGAGCAGTAGGCGAGTCTGGGAGCCACTGTCAACACCTCTCCTGCCCATTTCCACCTCCTGGGTCCTGGGCCCAGCCAGCTCTGCTTACCTCTCACTGCCATCTTGGACATAGTAGTTTGTGAATGCTCCCTTCCAGCTGCTGAGGACCAATGTCCTCAAACCATCTTCTGCTGCTGGCTTTCCCTACAGGGCAGCGACCACTCAGTTGTTGTCAGGGAAAATCAGAGGAAAGGCAGCATGGAGGTGACATTTAGGAAGAAGGGGAGTTGTGGTTGGAGGTGTGGCGACTTCAGAACAGTGCTCCGTGTGACCATAGTATTGCCCTCTGATCCAATAAACTGCTGTGGTGTAGTGATGGCCAGGTCCCTAATCCCAGCTAATGGGAGAGGCAGGGACTTAATGTAGATTATTCCCTTTAGTAACCATAATGTGGGGAAAGCAATGGGGGGGCCCACAAGCTCCTCAAATCCACCCCAATCCTGAGCGAGGTAGTTTCTGGAGCTGAGTTAAGCTGACTGACCGGCCGGAGCCTCCATGGAACAGCACACACACCTTGTTTGGAGTGGCCACTTTCAGGATTCATGTACACTGGGAACTGTTTTATTTAATTTTTAATAAACTCAAATATCGACTGGAGATTATTAAGACGCAGTGCACATATTGCCTTGAGGCAGACCAAATTGACAGATGTTAGACCTTCACATCAAATCGTGTTGCTGTAGATTTTGCAGACATTACAGGCAGCTGAAGTGATCTGGTGGGGCTCTTCATTCAGCAGAGATTCCAGATGGTTTCTTTTTTCACCCAACCATTATCACCTCATAAATACTCAATATTAACCACCAAGAGTTGATTAAACTCCAGTCTGTGTTATAAGCCACATTAGAAATGAAATGTGCCTCATTATATTGTGGAAAATTTGAGGCTCTCTCCTTTTCTGGTGGCACAAAGCTTATGTGACAGAATGCTACTAGAACTCACTTCCCAGTAAAAAGAAATATTTATAACCTATGGAGTATGTACACGTTTTATGTGGGAGCTTGCTTGTTTCTGTATTCATGATCCGACTAGATAAAGGACTCTCTTAGCCTGACTTTATCAAAATCCATGTAACAGTTTGTGTTTTAGACACAGCATTTGAAATTATAATTCCTTTGGCAGCTGCCGTTTAGCCCCAGACATTTTTGCTACCCAAAGAGCCAGTAAAAGTTTCATATCAGCAAAAGAATTTTTATAGATCCTTTAAAAAAAGCTTACCACAAGTTTCAAGGCAAACTCCTTTGCCTGAAATAGAGGTTGTTTTTTCCATTTCCCTAACAGTTTTGCATTAGAGCTTCCAAAAGACCTTTCATACACACCCTAAGTATCTCAGGGATTACTTTAAAACATATATTTATAGTTCTATATAAATTTTATCTAAATATATTTATCACATAGATATAACGTATATCATATAATGCATGGCACATGAGGCCATGCAACATTTTAGACAACTTTTGTCTGATTCTTAGGCTTGAGTGGGAAAATCTTTCAGGTTCTGCTTTTGAGGAGATACATTTGCATGAAAATGCTGGGATGCAAATTCAAGTTGAGCCTGTCTAGACTGCTTGTACATAGAGATGAAGAGGAACAAATAGACTCTGCTTTAAGTATGTAGTAAAAGCTGTTACAGATAAGCCAAGTACTTGTCTGGAGACTTTTTTCTATGCTTTAAAAAATAGTTTTAATGCATTTATCCATGCTTCTGGTTGATCAAAATTCTGTGCAATCCACCAAAATAGGTTTGCAGTGCTGAACCCAATCTGATGTTCCTGTTCTTCCACCATGATAGACTGCACACAGACACACACACCACACACCACACCACACACATGATCTGCTAGTGCAAGTGGAGCTCCAGGTTAGCTGCTTACGTTGCGTTGTGTCTATATAGGAGTAGATCACTGAAAACTGGAGGTGCAGAGCCTGGAGGCTGAGTGAGACCTTGACGGCCCCACCGTGTTTTCAGCACTGTCCTTTTGCAAAGTGTAATAAAAGGATCATCTGTCTTAGGCAGGACTCAGCAGCTAGGAGGAGCCCTCTCTCTGTGAAAAGCACAGAATCCATCACAACAATCTCAGTCTCGCTACTATTGATGCTTGAGGCCAGATTCCTAAGAGGCCTCCCCTTGCCGTGCGTGCAGAGTGTTTGGTAGCATCCTGACCTCTTACTACCTCCTGATAACCAGAAATGCCTGGAGGTTGTAAACGTCTGGGAGTTGGGGGAGAAGTCACTCCCAGCGTAGAACACTGATTAGATCAAGAAGGTAAACACGCGTTTGATTTATCATGAGAGGTTTTATTTTAATGGAACAGAGTGAAAGAATGGTTCCCACAGAGCCATCAGAGTGCCCTGTTCTTGCCATAGTTCTGCTTGTCAGCTGCTTACAGGGTCAGGTCATTCTTGGAGAGTAACGTGCTGGTTCTCATTTCTTTGCAGGTGACCATTGTTGAGAAGGCCGACAGCTCCAGTGTGCTCCCGAGTCCTCTGTCCATCAGCACTAGGAACAGGATGACCTTCCTGTTTGCGAATCTGAAAGATAGAGACTTTCTGGTGCAGAGGATCTCTGACTTCCTGCAGCAGACAACTTCCAAAATATACTCAGACAGAGAGTTCGCAGGAAGCTACAACAGTTCTGATGATGAGGTCTGTGGACAGTGTTAGGATTCACCCACTTGCTTCTCTGCCTGGGAGTCTTCAGCTCCTGGTCTGTTTTGTTTGTCTCTGAGCTTAGCGTCTACCCGGAGACCCAGTGCAGTATCTCAGCAAGATCTCCTTTAAATCTTCAGCAGTTGTTTAGAATTAGAGAGCTGAAGGAGTTCTCAGGGTCATCTGGTCTGAGCCTTTTATGTTGCAGGGATTTTGTTTTGCCTTTTGTTTTGGAGATACCATCTGATTATTTAGTTTGAGCTGGCCTTCACCTTGTTATTTCAGCCAGGTTGGCCTGAAATTCATGATCATTCTGCCTCAGCCTCCAAGAGTGCTGGGTTTATCAGCATATGCCACCCTACTCTTGGCTCCATTGAAGTCATTGTTGAGTGATTTGTCCATGGAGTGACATCTTCAAGAATAGTGGAGAAGTCATTGAAAAGTCTCAGAACTGAAATGAAGCATAATGATGGTTTTAGTATGAAAAAATACATGCAGGGCCTCTATTGAATTAGGTGTTGGACCAACATTTAGGGAACATGTCACTAGTTAAAGTGATACAACAGGTTACTTTTGGCTGAAACATGTTTTTAAAATGGTAAGTTTATCAGGCATGGTGATGCACACATGTAATCCCCCAGTATTTGGGAGTCTGAGACAGGAAGAGTGAGCTTGAGGCCAGCCAGCCTGGGTCGTGTAATGAATTTAAAACCTAAACTACATAGTGAGAAAAAAAAAAAAAAAAATAGAAAAGATGATGGCAAGGTCAAGTGCACATATAACGTCCCCACTCCTGTCCACCTGGCCACACTTCATAGGTATTTTAGGGGAACTAGAAACTACAGAGGAAGTGCTACAGCCCCGTTAGTTTCTAATTCAACAGCAGCATGTTTTGCATACATGCAAATCAGAGAGACAGCCAGCCAACCACATGGTTGCACTAATGCATCCAGTCCACAAGGGAGACCTGAGCCTGTGGCACATGCCACACTCATGACTTGCTGTGTTTCTTCCGGTTCTTCGCAGCAGCAGGACACATACAAGAAAACACAGGGCATTACTGGTGTCTCTCCAGAGGCCCTGGAGAAGGAGGTCCCGGTGTTCGTTCATTCTCCTATCCTGCTGCTCTCCGCCTGGCAGGTGTACTCGCGGCCCAGCAGCCTCGTGTCCTCCAGCCCCCAGAGAAGCACGAGCTCTGATGCGGATGGTGAGCGCCTGTTTAACCTAAATGGCAGCAGCGTCCCTACGGCCACACAGACCCTGATGACCATGTATCGGCGACGATCTCCTGAGGAATTCAACCCAAAACTGGTGTGTGCCTCTTGGTGTTCCCCAAACCTTCCATGCTGGATAAGAGTAGTGCCATTAGGGCCAGGGATTTAGCTCAGTGGTTCCAGTGCCTATCTTGCAAGTGCAAGGACTCCAGTTCGATTCCCCAGTAACCGCAAACAATTCTGGGTGTGGAGACTCACGCCCAGCAGCAACCAGTACCACATACTACAGTGCCGGGCGTGGTGGCTCATGCCTGCAATCCCAGCACTCGGGAGGCAGAGGCAGGAGGATTGCTGTGATGTGAGTTTGAGGCTGAGCTCAGGGCCAGCCTGAACTACAGAGCGAGACCCTGTCTCAAAAAAAAAAAAAGAATAGTGCCATTAAAAGTGTCTAATACAAGTCAACTCCTACGTGTTTACGTAAGGAAAAACATAAAGGAAGATTGTCCTCTAAAGGAAGTGGCTTTCATCTAAATCCGTTGCAAGGTTGCAGAGTGCCTTAATGGATGGAGAAAGGAGTTATGGCAGTTAAGGGAAGCTTTTTTGTTTCTGGTTTTAACTATTGTGTAAGTTAGCAGCAAGTAAGTGTGCACTTTCTCAGCTGCATTAAGAACACAGGGAGTCGCTGTCCCTGGCAGTGTAGACATGAACCCTAAATATATCGGGCATTGTTCTGTCCCATCTCAGGTCCATGGCTATGGAGAGAAAGCTTCATGGCAGCCACACGGTGTCACTGATGTGTAAAATTGGGGAAGAAGGCTAGAGATTCTGGAGTTCTTGTTCTCATTTGTTTTGTCTAGAACGTGGCTGCTCCATTCAGCAGGGAAGATGTCCCCCACCTTCCACCGTACTTCTCTTCACTCTGCTCGAAATACTTGAGGATGAAAAATGCTTCATTCTGTCTTTCAGGCCAAAGAATTTTTGAAAGAGCAGGCTTGGAAGATTCACTTTGCCGAGTATGGGCAGGGCATCTGCATGTACCGCACAGAGAAAACGCGGGAGCTGGTGCTGAAGGGCATCCCAGAGAGCATGCGCGGGGAGCTCTGGCTGCTGCTGTCAGGTACGCACATGTGCACCAGTAATCATTCTGGACAGGTTCTCTGAATGTTTGCTTGTGAATCTGAGTAACATTAGTAAACACTTTTACTTAAAAAGTGATGTTAAAATTGAAAGAATACTCATCAGGTTTATGGGAAAGCTAAAAAAAAAACCCCTGAAAGTCTCTCTAACAGTGCTTGTAGATGGTCAAATTGTCCACAGTGGCATGTTGAAGCTGCTTACTAGTAAAGCAGTGACTCCTGAAAATGACTGGCTTTATCTGGCTCATGTGAAGCCAGTGTATTCTTCATTTACTTGTCTAGTTCTTCACTGTCTGTGTAGTGACCAGCTGCAGCCCCTCGCTTAAAAACCCCGCTTTGAGTCAGCTCAGCTCTAATCGCTGATCAGGTCCTGAAGTCACCTTGACAACCAGACTCTGATTACTAATGAGTAAATGAAAGTTCCATTTTTATGCTCCTATTCAAGGGTAAAGTTATTTACAGCCACACTTTAGATGAAAACGGCACAAAAGAGGCAGCAGGAATCCTACGGACCACCATGGGACAGTCCTGCTGCAGAAGCACATCTGGGGTTAGAGCTCAGTGTCGTTTTTAACACTGATGGGCGGTGCATGACCCAAGGGTGAGCTGGTCCACATGCAGCCTATAATTGTACCCATGACAGCTCACCCACGCGGGGATCTCAGCACCTCCTAGGAGAGCCCACTTTGGGATTCCTCCTGCTTCTCATGGCCCTGATGACGATTGCTCCAAGACTCGGCTTCAGCAAATCCCTCCAGTGAAGCACAGTTCATCTCCCCTGGGAATAGAGCAAAATCCAATTGGATGGCATCTTCCACAAATCTGCAGTGTCCAGAGCAGACCAGACTGGCCAGGCTGGACTTTCCATGACCTATCAGGGACAAGGATTGGGCCCAATATATTCTAGTTATACATAACTTACATTAAAATATAACTCAGTGTTAACTAAATGTGCAAGTGTGTGTTTAGTATACTTACAGAATGATGTAGTGATCAGCAAAGTTAATTTTAGAGGCCTGTTTACATTCTCCAAGAAAACACCTTGTACCTTTGATCAGTCCTGCTGTTTCCCCTCAAGATCCTTCCTCTGCCCAGGCAACTTCTAAACGACTTTCTGTCTCTGTGTGTCTGGACTTTTCATGTAAAGGGAATCATAGGCTGTAGAGAGTTTTGTGACTAACTTCTTTCACTTAGGATGTTGTCATTGTACAGTCGTGTTGTAATATGTGTCAGCATTTCATTCCTTCTTATCACCAACCATTACACCTTTTTATGATATACTAGATGTTATTAATTAATCACCTAATGAACATTTAGATTGTTGTTGTTCTTTGGCTACTATGGCTAATATTGTTGCTACTGACACTCGTATATAAGTTTTGGGTGGACACATACTTTGATTGATCCTGAGGATGACCCTGGCAGTGGTGTCTCTGGCACATATGTTGACCGTATATCTACACTTTTGAGGTAGTCCCGAGTGTTTTCCAGAACTAATTCTTTTCACATTCCCACCAGCATTGTGTGCATAAGGAAGGGTTCCAGTCTCCCCGTATCTTTACCAGTGCTTCTTGTCGTTCTTGTTGTGTTTTGTTTTTGGAGAGTGGGTCTCACAATGTAATTCAGACTGGCCTTGAACTCACCATGTAGCCCATGCTGGCCTTGAACTCATAGCAGTTCTCCTGCCTCAATCTCTCAAGTGCTGGAATTACAGGTGTGTGCCTCTCCATCTGGCTTACTTGTCCTTTTACTACAGTTATCCTGGAGAGTGCCAAGTGATTTTCCATTATGGTTTTGATTTAATTTCCCTGATGACTAAGGATGTCAGGCATTTGGTGTGTGCATATTATTGACCATTTGTGTATATATATGTTTCTTTGTATATATGTTTTCTTTGTATATATGTTTACTGAGATCCTTTGCCCAATTTTAATTAGATCTTTTTCTATTTTAATTATTGAGTTGTAAGAATTTTAAGGGCTATTTTAGATACAAGTCTGCTATCCGATTTTCAAAATTTCTCAATTCTGTGGACTTTTTCACTGGGTAGGAAACTCTGAAGCACAAAAAATTTTAATTTTGATGAAGTACAAAATTTTATTCTTATTCTTTTGTTGCTGTGCTTTCATGATGTAAGGACTTACACCTGTGTTTTATGTGAAAGTTTTCTTGTGCTAGCTCACTTATCCATTTCCAGTTCATTGTAATGATCTCCTTCATCTTCTGTATGGATAGCCATTTGTCTAGCATCATCTGTTGAAAGTTGAAAGTCTGTGCTTTTACCCCTTAGATTGTTTTGACACTCTTGTAGAAATCAGTGGGCCATAAATATGACAGATTTTTTTATACTGCCAGTGCTAGTCCATGAATCTGTGTGTCCTTCTGCCAGTACCCCCATAGACTTGATTACATATAGTAGTCAAAAAGTAGGCATTCTCAAACTTTGCTCTTCTTTTTCAATATTGCTTTAGTAATTTTGAGTTCCTTAAATCTCACAAGAATTTTGGGATCAGTTAATTTCCACAAGAAGGACAGCTGGGATTTTGGTAGATATTAGGTTGGATGTATAGTTCCACTGAGGGAGTTTTTTCCTAACTACTATGAAGACTTATGATCTATGGATACTGAATATTTTTTCCATTTGTTTTAGAGTTACATCCCCAATCCTTTCTTTTGTTTTTGTTTTTTAGTTGTTTTTTGTTGTTGTTGTTGTTGTTTTTAATGACTTTATTCAAGTTAACAGTACCTAGGATCTTGCCATGAGTTATATTTGTGGTACCAGGGATCAAACTCTGGCCCTTGTGGTTCCAAGGTAGATGTGGTACCACTTGAGCTAAATCCCTAGCCCTGGTTTGTTTTGGTTTTTTGAGACAAGATATCACTGTGTAGTGCAGGCTGGCCTTGAGCTCACTGTGTAGCTAAGTCTGGCCTTGAACTCATAGCAGTCCTCCTGCCTCAGCTTCCAGAGTGCTAGATTACAGGCATGTGCCACTATGCTTGGCGCTTTCATTTTTTATCAGTCTAAATGGCTGCATTGCCCACAATGGGCTCAGACCTGTGATCCTCCTGTCTCAGGGTTCCCAGAGTGCTGGCATTATAGACATGCACTGTCATGCCTGGCTATGTCCATTTTTTTAGGGGGGGAGTATATGTTTGTGACACAAAATAATTATGTTCATCTTGGGACTTGTTACATATATCTGTCATATCGTAGTCATTTTTCCTACCCTCCTCCTCCTGTCCTTTTTCCCCATCTCCAAATCCTCTTTCTTTTCTTCAGGAACCTTAACCCAATTTCTGTATCTCAAATGGGATTTCAGCCCAGCTCCCATCCCACCCTACCCACAGGGTGAGAGGAGGGGGGACCCAGAGCAGGGGTGGCAGAGGTAATGTCATCCATAACAAGGGTTCAGCATTCCTGGGAGCCCCTTCCCAGTGCCTGCAAGTTCAGAAACCTCTCCAAGTACCCTACAACCCCCTCTCCCTTTCTCTAATACCATAGAGATCTTTTACGCCCAAACTTTTAGCAGTTTCCAGACTATTTCGAGAGGCAACTTTTGCCAAGTGAAATCTTAACAAAACTCCCAGTGAAGTAAAAGCAAAACTGCTGTAGTTGTGGAATGGTGAGAGGAGGAAGCGGGAGCCTGGCTTTTGTGATGACTTTCCTTCTGCTGTTCCTACGCCGCCCCTCTGGGTCGCCTCTGGAAGTGCCCAGGTCCCCATTGTGAGAGCTTCGAAACCTGTGCTGAAGGCGATTGTGTGTGTCTTTGCTGTGGAGCTGAAAGAGGAAAATGAACCCATGCGAATTAGCCAGAATCCCTGCCATCCGAACACGCCACCTCTGTGCGGTCTTCTTTGGTTTTTGCCAGTTTCCTTTGAGTCATAGGAAAGTGAAGAGGTTCAGCCAGTAAGCTGTAGCCTGGATGAAGGGCAGGGCTCCGGCCTTGCTGACATTTTCCGTTGCATGCCCAGGTGCCATCAATGAAAAGGCCACACATCCTGGGTACTATGAAGACCTGGTGGAGAAATCCATGGGAAAGTATAACCTCGCCACAGAGGAGATCGAGAGGGACCTACACCGCTCCCTCCCAGAACACCCAGCTTTCCAGAATGAAATGGGCATTGCTGCTCTGCGGAGAGTCCTAACGGCTTATGCTTTCCGAAATCCCAACATAGGGTACTGCCAGGTAAATGTCAGTGTTCGTATGTTTAAATTTTATTTTCTTTTACTAGCCAGTAATTAATGTTGATGAAACTGTCATCTGGCCAGTGAGTCTCCACCTCTGTACCACTGACGTTGTAGATTCAGTGATTCTTTACTGTGGGGCTGGCCATCCTGTGCTTTGTAAGGTGTCTGGTAACCTCCCTAAACCCACCTTCTAGGTGGCAGTAGAACTTCCCATGTGTAACAGTTAGAATTGTCTCTAGAGCTTTCCATTTTGTCCCCAACGTGCAAAATCAGCCTGGGTTGAGGCTCGTGATCTTGCGCATGGAGAATACAGCTTTTCAGTGCCAGTTATACACACATGAAATAAAACATTTAACTCCATATAATAACAACAAAAAATGATATCTACATGCCAGCTAAAATTACTTCTTGTAGTATTAGTAAAGTGACAATTTGGGTAGCACAAAGATAATGTGACTTTAAGGTCCAAGACTACTTCATCCAAGCCAGTTCTAGACTATCTAGCTAAAAGCTAAAGGAGGCCTAATTTGTGCTTCTGTACACACACACACACGCACGCACGCACGCATTCATCTCCCTCCTACACATAGAAACATGCGTGCACCTGTCCCCTTCACCATATTTTCTTCATGATAGCGCCTACTTTTTTTTTTTTTTAAGGTTTTTTGAGACAGGGTCTCGCTTTTGTGGTTCAGGCTGGCCCCGAGCTCAGCCTCAAACTCACATCACAATCCTCCTGCCTCTGCCTCCCGAGTGCTGGGATTACAGGCGTGAGCCACCACACCCGGCACGGTGGTATGTGGTACTGGTTGCTGCTGGGTTGAGTCTCCACACCCAGTATTGTTATGTGGTTACCGGGGAATCGAACCCGGGCCCTTGTGCTTGCAAGACAGGCGCCGGAACCATTGAGCTAAATCCCCGGCCCCAGATAGCGCCTACTTTTAATAGGCCCTAAGTTGATGAATTAACCTTTACATCGTTGCTTTCCTCCCAGACTCCAGCATTTCAGCCCTGTGAGACTTTTCTTTATTCTCCCCTGTCCCTACCCCTTTGCTCCTCTGTTCCTATTTTAGAATCTGTTACAAAGTAGCACCTTAGAAAATTTAGCTTACTGGGTGACTAAGGAACTGACTGTGATCTTGCTCATGGACTAGAACCGACAGGTTAATTCTCAAGTGGAATTTTAATGATTTTTAGGAAAATACAGAGTAAGACTTACACAAAATAACCTATTAGACCAGAATACCTTTTTGGAAATTGATGTTGTAGAAGTCTGATGAACAATAATAGGTTTCTAGAAGATCAAAAGAACTTTAGGAGGGAGTTGGTTTCTAATATAGTAGAATTCACATTTAACATTTGATCTTCCTTTTTAATTAAGAGAGCTATTAAAATAGTTGAGGTGGTAAGTGGTTAGGAGCTATGGGATAACATCTTTTAATAAGATAAGGTTTCTTTAGAATTTAAATTGCTGTTACTTATCAGGCCATCTTTACCCAATGGAAATAATGGGAAGGGTTCTGACTTTGAAAGGTTCATTGTTCTCTGCAGAGAGCCTGGAGCCCTGTGTATTTGGTTATGGAAACCACTATGGAGGAAATATTTACCTCTGAAGAGTAAAATACTGAGAGATTTCAGGGTGTTGTTGAAAGTTTCAGTAGCTAGCATTTGGGCAGTTTTTAAAAGGAAAATTTGCCTGTAATATGTGTTGGGGCTTTGTCTGGTGAATACTAGGGGGAATGAAGACTCTTACCAATCAAGAGCTAATGAGTTTTACAATTTTAAAGGGTCTTAAAACCCAGAAGAATATTGACAGCGTGTACACTTAGCCTGCAAAGCCTAAGAATGCTGGTCTTTTACAGAAAGGGTTCACCAGCTCCTGTAAGAACAACTCAGTAACTTTTTTCAGGTTGACAAAATGGTTTATATTTTAAAGTTTATCTGATGTTTTAAAAACCTGTTTGATGACTGTCTTTCATTCCACTAGGCCATGAATATTGTCACTTCAGTGCTACTTCTTTACGCCAAAGAAGAGGAGGCGTTCTGGCTGCTTGTGGCACTGTGCGAGCGCATGCTTCCGGATTACTACAACACGAGAGTTGTTGGTAAGTGGGATGTGGTTACCACCACATCAAGGAGATGTTTTTAGAGACATACCAGCTGGCACACCATTTCCAGTCACCATTAGCCAAAAGAATCTCAGTTTTCCAGGATAGCAGTGGGAGAGCTTAAATAAATATAGACTAACTAAGCTCCACAGAGCTTAGGAGAATTCACACGAATCACTGTTATGGAAATTATTTGAGAAGACATTTGATGTCAGTGTCATATGTGAGTTACACCAAGTAGATCAACCACACTAAAACAGAGGTTTAGCCCCACCCCCAGGTTATTTAATACAGAGACTTGAACCTGTGGAAAACAGTGGCATTCAAAACAAAAGCTTGCCAGGAGTAGAGAAAATAATATATAAAAGTTTGTCCAACGTTTAGTTAATTAGACATTTTGGAGAACTGGTTTTCTTGCAAAGCAAGAAACCATTGCATTATTGCTACTATTCTTTGTCATCCTTTTAAGTATCAAACATTTCATTGTAGCAGACTGAGCTTCCCTCTTGCATTCTGTCTGTATTTATAAACTTTTGTCCAAAATCTAACTCATCAAAAATGTTCTTTAAAAATGTCAGTAAGTTAAACATGAATGTATATAGCTGGAATGCTTTGCCTCACAAGTGCAAGGTCTTGAGTTCAATCCCCAGAGTTGAGGGCACAGTTTTTTTTAAAAAAGTAATGATTTATGTGTGGGGACCGTGTATTTCATGAGGTTTGTTGTTAGTGTTGTTTTAAATAAAAGAGTTTACCAAGTGTATTGTTTATTTTTTTTCATCATGGGACAAAATGCCCGATGTCCACAATTAAAGCAGAGGTTTATTTGGCTAACGGTTCACTGGCTTCAGTCCATGGTAAATTGCCTCCAGGGAAGAGCAAAACTACACACTCAGCAGCAGTTGGGAAGCAGAAAAAGACCAGAGAAAGATTACCACTATGAGATACACATTCCAAAGTCACACTCCCAGTGACTTGCCTGCTTAACTAGGCCTACCTCCTAAAAGTACATTTACCTGTGGACATCAGTAGATGCACCCATTGATGAGAGCAGTGCCTCATGATCCAGTCTCCATACTAGAAGTATCTTAACCTGGTATCTAGTATCTACCTGACAGTAAGATTAACTTGCATACCAAGCAAGCTGCTTATCAAGAAGGACGTTGGGAGCTATTAGATGTGTATTTCATACCTAACCAAACATTATGCCACCAAAATAATAGTTAACCATAATATATGGCTTCTAAACTTTATAAACTAGCTTCTCCACCAGCCCTTACCCTTCTGTTCATTCTCTTTTATGGTAGGAAACAGGTTAGGAGAATCTGAAAAAAGATGCAGCCAGAACTAACCTGGTGACTCTGCTAGGTCAACACCTTGGTCTAGTAACCCTGTAATGGCGAAACAGTTAGGAAAAAGGAACGGGACTGTGATTGGATATTTATGACTCAGCAGTTTGATTGGCTAGGCTTTTTAGTAAGAAGGTGCCATTGGTTAACCTGTGCCCTTTCACATCACTCCTGCTCAGGGGCACTGGTGGACCAAGGTGTCTTCGAGGAGCTGGCCCGAGACTACGTCCCACAGCTGTATGATTGCATGCAGGACTTGGGTGTGATCTCCACCATCTCCCTGTCATGGTTCCTCACGCTATTTCTCAGTGTGATGCCCTTCGAGAGCGCCGTGGTGGTTGTGGACTGTTTCTTCTATGAAGGAATCAAAGTGATTTTCCAGTTGGCCCTCGCTGTGCTGGATGCTAATGTGGACAAACTGTTGAACTGCAAGGATGATGGGGAGGCCATGACTGTTTTGGGAAGGTACAGTGCTCAGCCTGCCTGACTTCAAAGCCACCTCTGGTTTTCTTCTCTGTGCTTTATCTCTCTCTCTCATTTCGCAAGTCTTAAATTGAGTTGGTGGTTGAAGTAAAATCTCTCTGGCTGTGGATGGATTTCCATATGCTTTTTCTTTAGAAGTGAGGAAAATTTCATAAGATTTGGAATAAAATCTTAGTCTTTTATTTTAAAATGCACAGTTCAGAAAGTGGGCGGCAGACTTACTATGGCAGAATTCCTGGTTCATCGTAAGTAACTGCTGAACACTTGTTTTCCCAGGTACTTGGACAGTGTGACCAACAAGGACAGCACACTGCCGCCCATCCCCCACCTCCATTCCTTGCTCAGTGACGACGTGGAGCCTTACCCTGCTGTGGACATCTTCCGGCTCATCGGAACTTCCTATGAGGTAGGCCCGGATTCTGACTGCGTGTTGATAGCACTGAGGTTGCTGTGGGGAGCTGGAGGCGAGGCCCACACTGTGAGTGTTCATCACAGAATACCACAGACTGGTGTCGGTTAGAGCCTCCCCTCTCAGCTTCCAAGATGGCTCCTCAAGGCTACATTTGTCCTCATATGGCAGAAGAACAGTAAAGAGAACTCTTTCCTGCACAGCATGAATCTCCAAGGGGAGAGCCCTCCCAACCTAAACACTTCCTGTAAGGTCCCACCTCTGTTGCATTGGGAATTAAGTTTCAGCCGGGTCTGTAAGGGACAAAAATAGTCAAACCATAGTGTGACTCGTGGGTTTACTTGCTTTATACTGTGAGGACCAGTTGCCAGAAGTAAACTGCTTCCTAATTGTGAATAGTTTTCATTTCCGAGGCGGACACTGAATGGGCCCTAGGATTCTTTAGTAGCAGATAGCACAACAAGCTCTGGCCCTCTGTGTCTCTATAGTAGCGTCTCAGATTCAGCTCTGGATTGGGGAGTAGACATGGGAACCATCATAGGTAGTTATATTCCCTGTTCCCATGCTGGATCCTAGGAGTCTAATCTATGCATTAGATAGTCTGAGACATCTAGAAAACCCTTCGTAGGTCAACATGAACTAGAGCCCTAGGGTTTCTCTAACATTACTTGCCTGCATAAGGGAGGATGCCTTCTGACCCTTGATACTCGTAATTCATTCTCATCTGCTGCCTAATTCCAGGAGAGAACTAGAGAACTTCTAAGGTAAAAGAACCACAGTGCTGATAGTGAGATCCCCAAAACTCAGTCTCTGGTTTCTTATTTCCTGATCCTTGGCTCTGTAAAGGGCTTTAGAAGTGATCGTTAAGGGAGAGGAAGCAAATATTCTGCTGAGTACAGTGTCGTTCTGTAGAAGTTTTAGGTATCCCAGCTGGCAATAAAGCAAATACAAGAGGAATAGTGAGACATGATCGAGGTCGGAAAGTTTTTCTTAGAGTTCAAAATTAAAATTGGTTTGGATTGAGAAACATTTTCAGAAAATGTTTATTTAACTCATGAGAGATGAGAAACTGGCATTTAAAAAAATTTTCATTGAGACTCTGTGTTTATTGAAAATAATATTTTGCAGTGCTTTAGAGTTATAAAATTAATATGTGATTATGGTAGAAATCATAGACAAATATGACAAAGATGAACTATATCTATGAACATTTCACCATACTTCCCTTAAGCATATTTTGTATTTGCAGAATATACTTACAAATCAAGACTCTACTAAATACTGCTTTGTTGCACTTTATTTTTTGTTGAAATATACCCTGAAAATTCTCTAACACATCAATTATTATTTAAAGACATGATTTTAATAAATAAATACATTTTGATTAATGGGTCAAGACAATTTATTTAATCCTCTTGGACATTTACTTGGATGTCTTTCAAATATTCAGCTTGATAGTCTCTGATGAACTTGTATCCAAATACCATATCTCTGAATAGTTTTTTTTAGACTCCTAGAAATGAATTTGTAGCAATAGATCAAAACCTGTGACTGATTCCTGGCACACTCTGTTTAATTTACTCTTATGAGATTACACACTGCTGTCTTACTTCACTGTCTTCACAATGGGTTATAACCCAGTGTGTGATTTAACAGTCACTGCCACAGGACCATTGGATATTACTCGTAAGGGATCTGGATGACTTGATCTTTCAGAAAACGAGCCAATAGGACAGTCAGCAATAGTTTATTATATGTGTGGGTTATTTTCCTAAAGGGATCCCTTGAACTTTTATTGTTAAAAAGAATCCTGAACCAAGTAGTAAAACTTAAGATGTGCAAACTTAGTTTTATTCTCCACCGCAGATAAGCTGGCATCATGCTGAGGTTGGCATGTGGCCCATTTCTAATGGAAAAGAGATGAGATTGAGACAAGCCCAGGGGCTGGTTTCCATTTACGTCCTGTCTGGCTGATCCCTAGTGGCGGATCTGAAACTGCTGGACATTCGATCGCAGGACACACTAGCAGCTTCCTTCCTCTGCCTGAGAGAGAGAGAGCTCCTGTTTATGTCCTTGCCTGTGTGACCGGGCTTTTCTCTTCTGTGCCTGAGTGTCACTGTGCTGATTATATCCGGGAGCTCTGCCACCTTACAGAAGAACCTGACGCACACACCATGTGCTTGCTTGTCTTCTTTGCCCTCCTCACCCTCTTATTGCTGTTTTTCAGTCCTGCCTGTGCATTAAATCAATTTTTAAAAATTTAAAAACCAGGCTTTTAAAAACATAACTTTCCAGGCTTCATTCCAGAGCAATTAAATCTGAATTTCTGGAATTAGGCCCCAGAATATATAAAGTTCTCCATGAGACCCCTGATGCCAGGTGAGGAATAAGAGTCACTGCTCCATGTACAGAATGGTACCCTGATCACTAAGGCCAACAATAAAGGGTCTGGGCTAAGATGTGTTGCTGAGTATTCTGTCATAATTAGCTCTTTGAGGATAATCATCCATGAAAATTGAAAAGTAAGACAGAAGTACTGAAAGCACATTCATCTTTTGAGATCTACCCTGTGGTCCCCCAGGCCTGGTGGTTAGTCTGTTGATCACCCTGTTGAGTAGAGACAAGAACTCTACTCCGGAAGTGCTTTTCGGGGTGTCCACAAGTACTTTATGGGTGAAATCAGACTTCTTGGCCTCTCCAGCTGATGGTGGGAGGAACCACTGCATGGGATGAGCCTATAGCTTTGCTCTGTGGGAGCCTCTGTCCCTTTGAAGGAACTGAACAGAAGTAAGCAAAGTATCTGCCTTGAGGTTCAACTTACAGAGCCAGCTGCCCTCCTGGGAGCACAGAGGTCACTTTAGACCCTAGAGCAGCACACGTCTGTTTGAGTGACCTGGCAGCGCAAGGAGTTCAGTCTGAGAAGTGCTGAGCAGTGGGAAGCACAGCTAGAAGACACAAAGCATGGTGTGCTCGCACAAGAGCCACAAGAGTTCCGAGCCACATGTCTGGCTTACTAACGCTGACTGCTGGCTGCCTCTCACTGAGAGCCGGTCACGTTCGAGCGGAGTCTGGGGCGCTTGTAAACAGCCCTGCCAGAGAAATGTCTACCCATTTTAAGGTACAAATACATGTTGAGAGAAGTTGAGTTAGTTGTTGCAAGCTAGAAAGTGGCAGGGGCTGGATCCAAGGAAATGATGCCTAAACCCAGAGAGGCAAGGGGGTTGTGCGGGTGAGAACAGAGGTGGGAGGGTGGGTGTACATGAGTCCCCAGTTGGCTGGTCTGGCACAGGTTCATGGAGGGGAGTCTCGAAACCAGTTTGACTGCTCTTGTGTGCTGCAGCGCTCACAGGCCGTCGACTTCTCTCTCCCGTCCTCTCTTCCCAGCACAGCTTCACCCACAGCCACGGCAGAGCCTCACACAGCATCTTCAGTATTGGGAGCTTTTCTGACTACAGAAAATTCTCCGGTGTAAAGGGCTCAGCCCCCTAGAGCAATAGTAATGCACCCTGTTCTACACAGTGGGAAAATAAGCATCTTCCACATTAAGAAAGGCTGGCCATCCTTGAGTATAATTTGGATGACCTGTCTTATTTTAGCACAGAAATAAACCATCGACTTTGAATATTAGAAATGGTGCCTTTGTTTCAATAAATTTCTGGCAGCAGATACACCTGGTGAGATCTTACCATGGACCCAGGGCTGAAACTGAGGTTTTGTCTTTGTTTTTGAGACACAGACTCACTATGTAGTCCAAGCTGCCTTCAGATTTACAGTGACCCTGCTCCAGCCTCCCGAGTGCTGGAATTGCAGGCCTGTACCACCATGCCTGACTTTGTCATCTTTTTAAGCGATAACATTTGAATTATCAGGTTCTCTGAAGATTTCGAAAGCAAGAGAATATTGAACTTGTCTGAACTGAGCTTCGTGGTCTCTGTTCAAAGTCTGCTTCCATTTTCTGTCCACTCCTGGCTTCCTGGTTGCACAGGGTGAGCTTTGAGGAATAAGGTAGCTCACAAAGGGACTGCCCGGCCCGGATAGGGAAATTGTGCCTCTCAGGGTTGACTGTGGCAGGGTTGGGGTGTAGCTCAGTGCTAGCACATGTGGCTTGTGTATAGAAGAAGACTGTGGGATCTGTCCAGAGACACTGAGGGAATAAAGGTGAGAGAAAAGAACTTGAGACAGACCTGTCTCCACCCTGTTCCTTATGGAAGCACTTCTCTTCCAAGGTAGTGCTGTGGTGGACTTCTGGAGCAGTTGCGTGAGGTATAGGAGGTGTGGGGTTATGGGGTTACGTGGGGTCTGGAACTTTCAGGGCCAGACATTAGGAACTGGGTTAGAAAATTAGAAACAGGTTACAGAAGCATTCGGGTAAAACTTGAGTTAGGGAAGAGATATAGATGAAGGCAAGTCATGTATTCATTATTTAAAGAAAAGGAGATTTTAGAAAATTAACATCACCTTAGGGCCTCCTCTCCCCCTAGCACTAACTGCTTTGTGCTAGGAAAAGTATCTCTGTTAGAATAATGCATTCCTTCTTCCCGCGAATCGGAAATGTGTAATGTCAGGGAGAAGCCAGTGATCCCAGACCTTTGCGTCTGCCAAGGGAATGAGAAATGCTGGCTGCAGAATACCCTGAGTGGTTTCTGTTTGCTGTATTTTTAGCATTTCGTCACACGGGAAGCCCTCCAGAAGGGTGGGTGAGGAGCACCCTCATGCCATTCTCATTGCTCTGTTTAGAAAGCTTCAAATGCTTCCTTTCCCTTGAAGCTGGGACACAGACTCAGGGAACATTGTTCTGTGCTCTGGCGAGGGGCTAAACCCTGCCCTCGCGGGGGAGCTGTTTCTGTCCTGCAAGTTGTTTCTGCTGGAGGGATATCTGTCGTTAAAGGGGGAGAGCCAGCCAGCTCTTTTTTGTTAGCAACAAGCCAGAGTATAATGCTTGTTACTACCAGTGTTTTTAGAGATTAGTGTATCTTTATCTCCTAAAAGCAATTCTACAAGCATGGCTTCAGGGTCCCATATCACAGAAGAAGAAACTGAGGTTCAGAAAACTGAATGGGCTTGTCCTATCCCATAAGCAGCTAGGAAAAGAACAAGGATTTAAATCAAATTTTGTCTAGGTCCAGCATTTATATTCTGGTCTCAGAGAGGAAGAGCGTACTGCCTTCGGTTGAGCATAGACACTGGAGCCATGAAGTCCCTGTGTGGCCTCAGGTGACTGTGGGGCTTTTAACCCCACAGGACTGTGGTTTTCTTGAGTGTAAAATGTAGGTGGCAGCCGCAGTTCACTCAGGTCATGGTAAGGAGCAAATGAGACAGCATATGAATGTCCCTAATCGTTGTGGGTGCAATAAAATGTCATCTCCTTCTCTCTTTTGCTCATATTTCTTACACTGATCCTAGGCCTATGATGGCCTAATTCAAAGTAAACACAGTTCATCATGAGGCGTATGTGGTGTGATAAAAAAATGTGGCACATTTTAAAAATTATTGTAATACAAGATACATCCCGTTAGTCCCCCTCAAAATTTTGAGCATGCTTATTCCATCTTTCCTGCCACTCTCTGAAGAGTTCTGGAAGGCCTCTTTCATTAAGACTTCCTCTGGTTGCGCTATCACGGTGGCTTCAGTGTCCTGAGTCGGTTGAAGTGTTTACCGTGTCTGGTCATTTTGACTTTGGGAAGAAGAGTCCACGTGTGCTGGATCCAGGGTCTGAGATGGGTGGGAGGTTTTATCAACCCACCTTCCACTGCATGGTGCCCGACAACAGCAGTCTGTACTGTACTTTTATGACACCTGATAGTGACACCCTGGAAAGAGGACCCCCCAGAATTGCTTCAGAAAATGGAAGGTAGATAACTGCCTAAGTGAGGGATAGAACTCGAGGGAGGCTAATGGCAGTTTCTTTTGCAGCAAGAATATCTTTTTTAAATTGAAGCATTTACCATATAATGTGGTCTCACCTCATACTTGCAGTAGGTGGTCGCTGCACTTCTATTGGGATTAAAAGACTTACTTTCCCCTGGAGTTTGTCTTTCCTGGTCAGAGGTTTAAATCTTGGGTGAGTTAACAGTGATTATTTCTCATCACTAATGACTCGTGAATTAAGCTGTTGAATGGAAATAAATAATGCATCTCTCTTGTTGAAAGAAGTTGACTCAATATTTAGAAGGCAATTCTGTAGAGATAGATGTTTCTCCCATAAAACCTGGTTTGGGGGGATGATTTAGGTTTTTGGGTTTTTTTTAATATTGAAGATCAAATCCACTGAGTTACATTTCCAGTGCTTTTTATTTTTTGAGTCAAGGCTGGCTGCAAACTTGACATCTTCTTCCTCGGCCTCTCTAGTAGCTGGGATGACAGGTGTGCTCCACCACGCTCGGCTCTTCCTTAGGCCCAGGCCCACTTCCTGCATTCCTGGAGGAGGGAGGTTACCTGTTCCATGTTCCAACCATCAGAAGGACATACAGAGGACCGAGGTCAACTCCCTGGATTAGTCCTTTTAAAATAAGCAGAAAGTAAAAAGTACTAGAAAGGTTCAGTCTCTCACTATAATTTCCACCTTGGGAAATATAATAGTTCAGAGTCCACCACATGGATCATTCTGAAGAGCTAAGCTTTTATAGATTGTCAGGTAAAATAGAGGCCTAATGTTGCCTGGATCTTGATTTTTTTTAAAAAAAAATAAGTACTCGTGTTTGTATTAAGTTTGAATTCATCCAGATAACCTGTATTTCCTGTTTCTATTTATGGAATCTGGCAAGCTGGCCCTTATGGAGCCTCTACTAACACTGTGTAGCAGTCAGAGACACAAAGTCCTGGGTGCCCTCCCAGGGAAGAAGCAAACCTTCCAAAACCAGACTTAGACTTCTTTACATCTCACTCTGGATAAAATCCCAAAGCCCCGAAGCTCTACATGCCCTTCTAGCCTATATAAACTTTGCTTTGGAGTGTATATGCTTAGAAAACCATTATTCAGAGGCTATAGGTGCAGCTGGACATACTTCCAAATGGTCGTACTAGTTGATAGTTCAACTCAAGGGGCACAAGTTCAGTTGTGCCCTCTTGCCACTTTGTATTGTCATCATCTTTTCTTTATCCTTTCAATGTGGAAGGTTTTTTTTGTTTTTTTGTTTTTTTTTTTGTGACAGGGTCTGGCTTTTTTACAGTTCAGGTTGGCCCTGAGCTCAGCCTCGAACTCACAGCAATCCTCCTACCTCTGCCTTCCAAGTGCTGGGATTATAGGCGTGAGCCACCACACCCGGCACTGTCGTATGTGGTTACTGGGGATCGAATCCAGGCCTTGCACTTGCAAAGCAGGCACTGGAACCACTGAGCTAAATCCCTGGCCTGCCTTTCAATGTTTTTAACCCATAATAGTCACCACTTCCATGGGAAGCTTCCAGTTTTAAACAGTTTGTTTTTCCTTGCCGTCAAGTAAAACCTCACATGTGCCTTTTCTCTAAGTCGATTCACTTGGCCTTTGAAGTTTAGTCCAGCTGACGTGCTGGAGCGATGCCACAGCGCACAGCGTCTCCCACCCTGGGTCACAGCATAGGTTTATGATCGGGACAGACAAACGCCCCGGAAGAAGCGAGGAGCTTCCGGCAAGCATTCCTCCCAGCCTCCAGCGCTGACAGTTAGCTTCCTTCTTGTCAGTTCTCCCTTTACGCAGTTCATTTTTCTCCAGGCACAAATAGCCTCAGAAGAAAGTATACTTTCTCCTTCTTGATGACATCTGTCTTCAAGAAGACACATTTGATTTTACAGTTCTGTTCACCGGCTGAAATGCATGAGGATTTCCAGGTTGTTCTCTATAGTCACTGGATGACTTAAAACAGTAAATACAAATATGATCATGTCCGCCTATTGTGGGACACTGTGTGCCTAAGCAGAGTTTTCCAGAAATACTAATATTGCCTTTTGTTCTAGAAATTTGGAACCATTCGGGCAGATTTAATTGAACAGATGCGATTCAAACAGAGGCTGAAAGTGATCCACACGCTGGAGGATACAACAAAACGCAACGTGGTGAGTCCTTGGACAGACTTCAGGGGCCTTGTACTCCATCCAGCCCCACTCCTGCGGGCTCATGCCTTCCCACTTGGTAGAAATGAATTCACCTTAAAAGAGAGAAGCTAAGGACTTTCCCCACGTGACCGTTTTTGAATATGTAAAATGCACTGTGCTCGTTTCTTTGACAGGTCCGAACCATTGTGACAGAGACCTCCTTCACCATCGATGAGCTCGAAGAACTGTACGCCCTTTTCAAGGTGAGTTTCAAAGTCATTACGTGTCCTCTGAAATGAATAAAAAAAGTTCACTGTCGTGATTCCATGTTCTTTCTGTTAAAGGACCGCTTAAATCTTCAGGGTATAAATGATTACTTAGTGTAAAAGTAGTCAGGTTCTTATCTAACTTAAGCTGGTGCTTGTCTCTCTTTCTCTTCGAGAATACTGTAACACTTTTCTTGAACCCAAGAAAATAGCTTATTGCTTTCTAAAACCCTTCAGGGCAGTGGTGATTGAGTGTACATTCTGCCTGAAATTTTTTTAGTTTTTTGGCTCTCAACCTTGGCCGCCACTAGAGGGCACCATGACCCTGGGTATTTGTCTCGCAGGTGCCTACTGAAGTTCCTGCCCCATTGTGTTGAATTGATAAATTAGTAATCACGTATTAGTGCAACATAGTCCCTTTGTTCTTAGGAGGCCCAGGGGGACCAAGACACCCTGGGTTCCTCAGCTCTTTGGTGGTGCTCACTGTGTATCAGTAGCACCCACAGGTGCTGAACCTCAGACCCGGTGTGTTCTGTACCCCAGGGCCACATCAATGTCCTAGCCAGCTCAGTTCTGCTGCATCCGTTCCTGTTAAGCATCTGTAGCTAGTGCTCGGGGTGTCGGTTGTCTGTCTGAAGTGAAATGAGCCTTCTGTTTCTGAAAGGAAAAATAACAAACTGACTGACATTGGCTTTTGGAGGGATGCCGGAGGCGTCTGCTCCCCTGGGTGGCTGGGGACTGGGCCGGGATGCTGGGGCATTCACTCAGAATCAGAGCGGCCCTAGGGCAGCAGGCCGTGAGCACCAAGAAAAAGGGTCATGGCAGGGGGAGGAGGAGCAGGACTGTTCGCATAGAGGTTGCTGAAGCCCCATGCATCCAGGCACCTAGCACTCCAGCTTCCTAGTGTGTTATTTCATATGCTTTCCTTGCTCAGGAGTTGTGCCCTGCCTCTGCCCACTGATAAACACTAGCTCCCCAAATTCATCAAGCACCCCAAAAGAGACCCTGAGAATTTAATTGTCACCAGGAATAAATACTCCGGTACTTTGGGACAAAATTGAAACTTTAGCTATGGATACTTTCTTTTGTGTTCAGAGTACTTTTAGTGGCTGTAATTAATCCTCACAAACATTTATTGAGTCACACTGTGCTGGTTTTTGGGTACATTCCTGTAAATATGAAGGGATGGTGCCACTTCTTGTGCAGGAAGCTTACTTCTTGGGCTTTGGGGTACGGTGAAAAGCTGCACTGAGGCAGATTAATGGCAACTACAGTTCCGGGCCCATGGTCGGGTCCCATCGAGAAGAGCAGAGATGACCTGTTTGACCTTCTTCCTCTCTGATCAAAGCATCTTGGAACTCTGAGTAACTGGGAAGCTTAGTTAAGGAAAAATAAGCTCGGAAACTGTTATCAACAGGTGCAGCTGAGCTGACGGAGCCATCACCATTCTGTCCCGAGGGCTGGCTGGACCCCATTATGGTTCAGAAAAGGCTTCTGAACTTCAGGCCCCAGGACCTCCATACCTGCCCCTCCTCCTGATGTCTCACTGTTTCCCCAGCGTCAGGAACACAGGGCCCTGCGGACCTGGAGGCTGTGTCCTCTCCTGCTCAGGCTGCGTGCCGCCATCTGGCTCTGCCTGTCCTTTCTCCCTACTCCCCACTTCCCCTCAATGATTAGCCGCAGTGTCCCGTAACAATGGTGATTGCTTTAGCCATGGTCTTCTTTCTCCATTTCTGAGAGAGGACAGCAGCCGTCACACTCACAATCTTTTTGTATCTGTAGGCAAAGGCTCTGTTTATCCCTGCAGTCTTCCTGTGATGGGCTGTGCTGCTTTGAGAGTCCCAGGGCCTCCTGCATAACGAGGATGCCAGGCTTCCTCGGACAGGATGGTGTGTGCTGAGGCCAGAGCTCTCTCCTCACCATTCTGCTTCCTGCAGGGTCACTTTTCTAGCTCTGCCTGAGGGTGTGGAAACAGAAGACCACACACTACCAGCCTGAATGCCATGTAGCCATGATACTGTCTAAGCCTCAGGACCATGGGAAGCACAAGATCGTCATTCTCTTCCTTCTCTTCCAGGCAGAGCATCTAACCAGCTGCTACTGGGGTGGGAGCAGCAATGCGCTAGACCGGCACGACCCCAGCCTGCCCTACCTGGAGCAGTACCGCATTGACTTTGAGCAGTTCAAGGGCATGTTCGCGCTGCTCTTTCCCTGGGCTTGTGGAGCTCACTCGGACGTGCTAGCCTCCCGCTTGTTCCAGTTACTGGATGAAAACGGGGACTCGCTGATTAACTTCCGAGAGTTTGTCTCTGGACTAAGTAAGGATGCGCTCTTACCTTATGGGTCTGAATGCAGAGGGGAATGATGGAACAGTAACCCAGAATCCTCAGCGCAGCCCTCCAGACCACAGCCCTGCAAAGGTTGTGCCTCGAGGGCAGACAAGCACATAGGAAGTCCTTTGTCTCCCTTTCCTAGGATGCAGCACAGTCTGTCACCAGACTGAGCGGTTAAGCCAGGGACCAGGTCACCTGCAGGAACTGAAATAGTCAGTGCTCTGTATCCATGGACTGCACATCCATAATTGATCAACTGCGTATTTTCATATCAAAACAAGTACAGACATGTTTGGATTGTCCTTAACTCCTTGGCAATACACTCCTGCCTGCCCTCACCTGCCTGGTCACCTTATCGCCTAGTTTGTTACTGTCCGCACATTCTCACTGAAATCCTATTCCCTTTATAATAGACGTGGGTGGTAGAGTCAGGTGATCCAGAGTGACATCAGAGAGTTTAGAAGAGGGCTGGCCTGTATCGAGAGCAGGCACAGTGCTGATCACCCAGGTGGTGACAGCGAACATCTCTACAGCACATTCTGTGCCGGGCGCTGTGCCGGTGGCTTGTGTGCATCTGTTACACAGAGGTGCAAATTACAAACGTCAGGTTTAGCCTGGACACGTAGGAGGTGTGCTGCTGTTCTGCTGTGGTGCTTGTCTTAGTTTTGGTACTTGTTAGTTCCCCTTAGGTTAGGGGGTTTATAAAGAGGGCATTTTCATTGCTCATAGCTTGGGAATCTGGGAAGTCCAGGGTCAAGCAGCAGCAGATACAGCTTCAGGCAAGGGCTGTCCCTTCTACGTGGTCCTCCTCTGCATCCTCACACAGTAGAAAAGCAAACAGGCTCCCCTGGGCTGCTTCCGTGAAGACATTAGTCACATTCATGGTAGTCCCCATGGCCCTGCCAACTCCCAAGGCACCCTCATGGCTCTCACACCGGGAGTAAGTCACAGTAAGCAGCCAAATATGCCCTGGACAGAGCATTTGTAGCAGGAGAATGGGAAAAAATGCGAATCAAGATACATCCTATACAGGTCCAGATTCTTAAGGATGAATGTGATCATAATACTTACCAAGTTTGTGCCAATAGGCTTATAAAGGGGAATAAGTAAACTGCAGAAACTTTCTGAGAAAAAGTCAACTTTCCACGTCAGCTTTGGAACATAGTATAAAGCTGGAGAGACCACTAGCAACACAGCACCGATTCTTTGTGTCACTTCTAGGCGCTGCCTGCCACGGAGACCTCACAGAGAAACTAAAACTCCTATACAAAATGCACGTCTTGCCCGGTAAGTGAGCTGCACAGAGTAGCATGTGTACAGCGCCCAGGGCCCAGCACAGAATCTCTTTCCTGGGTGTGACCTGTCTGCTCTGATCTGAAAGACCACACTCTGGTCACCAAGGACAGACTCTCTGAGTGAGTTCCCGGATCAGCACATGCTTCATTTGGTGATCATCTGCCTGCCTCGGAAAGTAAAAGACAGCACAGGCATGTGCAGGAGAGGGCATGAGGCCATCCAGTGCCTGCAGGGGCAAGGGTTGCGGAGGCGAAATGAGACTGGGAGGTGCTGTGGGGAGCCCTCTGCACGCTGGCAGGAGCGAGGGGCACGTGGTAAGGTTTTCAGTTCAGTTTGGAACAGTGCTGGCCTCTGCTGGGATAGACGCATCAAATACTGAGAAAATAGAAATGAGGAGAGAAGGACAGTAGAGACAGGATAAAACTGTACTTTTGGGACCTTCTGTATAGCACAGTGCCCTAAAGTTGTCCTAAAGTTGGTTCATAAAGTATAACTGAAAAAATTGGGAACTTCTTCACTGGCGTGTGGGCTTTTAAAAGAAAGATGCAGTTAGAAATGGAGGAAACCTTCCCTCCCACACCCCCCGTCTCAAGTTGTAGAAACAGTGGGCCTTCCTGGCTCCCCAGAGATGTGACCCCACCCCACTTTTATAGTTTCAGTTTTTCATTCTTTGTTGAATAATTAAAGCTCACTTGATTCCTGGGCATCCTGGTATAAGAATCCTGTTTCCTGCTTTTCCAGACCCATCCTCTGATCAAGATGAGCCAGATTCTGCATTTGAGGCAACTCAGTACTTCTTTGAAGACATCACCCCAGAATGTACACATGGTAGGTGACCTTTCTCCCCACAGCCACTATAGTTATCTTCTGCAGAGGCCTCTGTTCCTGGAAAGAAGACTGCCTCCCAAGGCTCATCAGCCCAAAAAGTGTGTGAGTAGGGTCAACTACTGCGACTTGCTTTTGAGTTTTCGAGGTTAGGCAGCTGCTGGGGAGCAGGTGATGTGGCACCATCCCCATTGTGTCCTGCCGGCACTGGAGAAAGCGCATTCTGCGTAGCCATGTGTACAGGCCCAGGCTCATTTGGAGCGTCGTGCTGTTCCCACACAGCTGTCCTGAGCTATGATGGACCTTTCTGACAAAAGCCTCTCTCCTGTGTGTCTGCTCCACCACAGACTCACTCACAAATCCCGCTCGGTGTCTGAGTTTTGTACAAGCCATCAACTAGAGCAGCTTTTATATTTTTAGTGGGGTCTTAAAACCAAAAGTGAAATAATATTTCTCGTCATGTGACACTGAATAAAATTTAAACATTTAGGCCTCCAGAGTTGGATGGGGCACAGCCACACACTCTCCTCCTCGTGTTGCCTGAGACTCAGCGGTTAAGCCAGGGACCGGGTCACCTTCAGGAACTGAAATAGTCAGCGCTCTGTATCCGTGGGCTGCACATCCACAGTTCATCAACTGCGTATTTTCATATCAAAACAAGTACAGACACGTTTAGATTGTCCTTAACTCCTTGGCGATATATAGTATTTACATTTCATTAGGTATTATAAGGACATTAGTCACCTTTCTCATTGCTAGGACAAAATACCCAACACCACATCGTAAAGGAGGAGAGGTTTGACGTGGCTCTTGGGTTTTGGTGGCTCAGTGCCAGCTGGATGCCTGCAAGGCAGAAGCAACGTGGTGGAGGAAGATGCCCCACTTGCCACACGCAGCCAGCGAGGACTTGTCGGGGAATCGGCCCACTGAGGAATGTGGTGCTTGGCTCCATCTTGATCCAGTCCCCTTCCAAAGCCCCACTTCTGAACCCAGAAGGTTTGGGGTGACTTTGAGGTCTAAACAATAACAATAACTGATCTGGAGACTGATTCAGGTGTGCAGATTATATGCACACATTACATCATTTGCATTTAACAGATGGGGACACTTAATACTTTTTGTACCCAAAATGGCGCTGGGACCCATCCCCTTTAGATACTCAGGGATAACTATCTTCACCATCGGGCTCTTCCCAGGAGTTTGCCGGCCTCTTATCTGTGACTGTTAGGGCCGCAAAGGCATCGCTCAGCTCACCGTCCGCATCTCCAAATGCATGGAACCCCACCATGTGCTGTTCGGCCTGTGTGACTCTAAGCAGCATCTTTGAACTTGCTCCATCAGGAGCATCTGACTCACCTTCTTCACTTCACCTCACGTCCCAAGGTGACTGCAGGCTGCTTCTGGGCTCTCTTGCCTCTTTCCACCAATAAGAACAGCTCAGACCTGCTCTTAAACTGCGAGCAGTTTTAAGAAGCCAATCTTAGGCTTCTTCTGCTTAGCGGGACAAGTTGGGGAAAGGAGCCAGGCACAGAATGCTCATTCTGCCTGGTGACATCTAAACAACTGTAGACAGCTTCCTGTGTCTCTGAGCCTCATTTTCCCTGTATGAAAAAGGGAAGTGACAGCTATCATGTGCGGTATGGTGAGGACTGATGACACAATGTGGCGATGGCTTTCTGCAGCGCCCGAGCACATGTGCGGCGTGCCCCTTACTGTCAGCCATGCATTTGGGCCACAGTTTGAGCCTCATCCTACTTAGTGGATCCTTATTTCAGAACAAGACTGTCTTGTTCTGAAAATGTGTCCAGAGATTTTGTGTCCAAGAAAGATACTTCTTAATGTTTTTCTGACTTTCAGAATGGCTAAAATTTTATCCATATAAAAATAACTGCTTATTAATACCTTGACATACATATCTGATATAATATGTATAATTATATGTCCACACATATACATACAACTGGAATCCAACTGTACAATTTTCATTTTGTTTTTAAAATACTGGTCTCTGAAAGTTTGTGCGTGTTATTTAATACACAGTTTTATATCCTTTTTTTCATTTTAAAATTGAGTGAAACTATTAATGTCACTAAAAGTCTTTTAAAGCATGGTTTTTAAAGAGCTACATAATAACTACCGGATGGACTTACCATACACTTAATATATATGGATGTTTATTCATATACTGAATCATTTTCACATTAAAAAGTGAGGGCCGAGTATGGTGGTGCACACCGGTAATCCCAGCACTTTAGAGGCCGAGGCAGGAGGATTACTACAAGCTCAAAGCCGTCATGACTTCAAGGCCAGCCTGAACTACGTAGCAAGACCTTATCTCGAATAACAGGCAAGGAGAGGAATTCCCCACTGACATGTACAACATTGTCCTCACTCAGCCCGCAGAGCTGCTGAGTTACACAGCATGAGCAGTAGAGGTGCTGGGTCTGGCAAAGCTGCATATTGGGGCATGAGCTGCATTGCTCCCGCCAGGTGCCACGTGCATGGGGCGTAAAGGACTGTCCAGCTCCCTCTCTTAAAGCCCTTCTGTGTCCCTGGTGCACTGTTTTAAAAAGAAGAGTTAGGGGCCAGGGATTTAGCTCAGTGGTTCCTGCGCCTGTCTTATAAGCACAAAAGCCCAGTTCCATCCCGGGTTAACCATATACAATACTGGGCGTCGAGACTCACGCCCAACAGCAACCAGTACCACACACTACAGTGCCGGGCGTGGTGGCTCACTCCTGTAATCCCAGCACGCTGGAGGTAGAGGTGGGAGGATTGCTGTGATGTGAGTTTCAGGCTGAGCTTCAGGGCCAGCTTGAACTACAAAATGAGACCCTGTCTCAAAAAAAAAAAAAAAAAAGAATTAGTAGTGAGTTCCTCATAAATGAAAGTTTTGAAACTCCAAATCATGAATTTTCAAGGACTTCATGACACATAGCATTTTAGTAAAAGAAAAAAATGTTTTTTCTTCTATGAACATAAATTTTGATCTTATAAGAGAATGTTTTGTTTATTGTTGTTGTGCATGGCCAAAAAAAAAAACCAAAAAAACCCCATCTTATTCATGCAAAGTTTAGGTGATAATGTTGCAGAGGGCAGCATAGGCCCGGCACCCCCATTTTAAGTTCTGACTTCATATCTTTCATTTTTAATTATATAATGAGCCCCAGCTATGAGAAAGAAATCTGGGGAAAACCTTCTGCTAGAGAAATGGTAAGCAAGCAAATAGGGGACATCTGGTAAAATTTGAATTTCAACTTTTTAAAAATGTGCTCAGTACAAATACATTCTGTACAATATTTTAGACACACATATACTAAAAAACAATTCACTGTTTATCTGAAGTGTGAATTTAATTGGGTGTGCTCGTGGGCTTTGTTGTTTTGTTTTGTTTTGTTTTGTCTCTAAGTTAGAGCCCTCCCTAGAGGCTCTTCTGTTTCCTACCAAAAATGCCAAGTCTGCGTGGACTGTGTAACATTTTCTTTCTTTCTTCTAACTCTTCGCTCACAGTCGTGGGGTTGGACAGCAGAAGCAAGCAGAGCGCAGATGACGGCTTTGTGACCGTGAGTCTGAGGCCAGACAAAGGTACAGACGCCCATTGCTGTGCTTGCCATCCTGCTGGCCGAGTGCTTGGTTCTTGGCCTGTGAATGCTTATTTCTTGACATTTGGGTTTTAGGGAAGAAGGCGAATTCTCAAGAAAATCGAAATTATCTTAGACTCTGGACTGCAGAAAATAAGTCGAAGTCAAAGAATGCAAAGGAGTTACCCAAACTGAACCAGGTCAGTTCAGTTCATTCATTTCTATCCTTGAGGTTATTTTTTTCTAGTTATGCATAAATGTGGACTAAAGAGCCCCTCAAAGGAAGCAGTAACTTAGGAATACTCAATTACTATCTGTTTGGGTCTAGTTTATATATATATATGTTTTTAGGCATCCAAAATATGTTGAGTTGTAAGAAAATGAACTCCCCAGAGAAAATTAGAACCACAAAACAACTTTACAACTCCGTGCATTTCATCCCAGTCACTAGAAATATCTTGAGGGCCAGGCATGATGGCTCACTCCTGTAATCCCCGCACTGGGGAGGCAGAGGCAGTAGGATTGCCAAGAGTTCCAGGCCAGGCTGAGATACATAGTAAGTTCAGGGCCAGCCTGAACTACAAAGAAGAAGAAAGCTCTTCAGTTACTCAGCAGTGATTCTGAGCTGTTTCAAAGCTCCGTGCTTAGCTCCAAAGCTGCTGTGCTCTCCTTGAACAGCTCAAGTGTGAGGGGGGAGATAATGTACATAACCAGAACACAGGCTGAAAACGCCCAGCTTCCTCACTGATGAGCGGAGAAGCCATCTGTTGCTGGGGGGGGTGTTGTGCTGCCTGTGTGAAGGTGGAGGGCTGCCCGGGAGAGGGCTGGGCTGGGAGCCGCTGAGGGGAGTGTGCGGGTGCAGGAGAGACGCCTGGGATTTCCTTCAGGTACTTCCTGGGGAAACGAGATGCAGTGAGGCAAAAGCTGCCAGTCGTTCCTGACTCTAATGATGGGTCAGTGTAGTCTCAGCGTTTCCTTCTTTCTGCAGTAGAAGTTGAGAGTGTTGCCCTGTGCTGTAATCTCAGCACTCTGGGAGGCTGAGGCAGGAGCATCACACTTTTCTGTCCTGCCCGGGCAATTTATAGAGACCCTGTCTCAAAATTTAAAAAGCTAAAATAAGGGTTGGGGAGTTAGCTCAGTGGTTCCGGCACATGTCTTGCAAGCGCAAGGACCCAGGTTCGATCCCTGGTAACCACATACCATACTGGGCATGGAGACTCACGCCCAGCAGCAACCAGTACCACATTCCACAGTGCTGGGCGTGGTGGCTCATGCCTGTAATCCCAGCACTCGGGAGGCAGAGGCAGGAGGATTGCTGTGATGTGAGTTTGAGGCTGAGCTCAGGGCCAGCCTGAACCACAAAGCAAGACCCTGTCTCAAAAAACCTAAAAAAAACAAAAAAAAAAAAACAAAAAAAGCTAAAATAAAAAGGGCTGGGGTTATAGCTCAGTTTAAAGAGCCTACATTTAGTCCCCTGTATCCCATCCCATCTCCCATCACAAAAGGAAATGCCAGTAGAGAGACTATAAACACGCTGGGGCCATCTGCTCAGAGGTCTTCCGGACCCAGCTGGGGTCCTCAGTGAAAATCCTTTTTAGCCCTCCAGCACTCACAGGTTTTCCCTGCCCTCCCCAGGGGCAGTTCATTGAGCTCTGCAAGACCATGTACAACATGTTCAGCGAAGACCCCAATGAGCAGGAGCTGTACCATGCCACGGCGGCGGTGACCAGTCTGCTGCTGGAGATCGGCGAGGTGGGCAAGCTGTTCATCGCGCAGCCGGCCAAGGAGGCAGGGGCCACGGGCAGCAGCCAGGCCCTGGCGGCAGGGCTCTTCCCCAAGAAGGGGTCCGGCCCGCCGTTCGGGGTGGAGGCTGCCGAGCCGCCCCCAGCCGACAGCAGCGAGGAGCACTCGCTCGGGGGACACATGGAGGACATCAAGCTGGAGGACTCCTCGCCCCGGGACCACGGGGCCTGCTCGGCCATGCTGATCTCCGATGACGAGACCAAGGATGACAGCTCCATGTCATCCTACTCGGTGCTGAGTGCGGGCTCCCATGAGGAGGACAAGCTGCACTGCGAAGACATCGGGGAGGACACAGTGCTTGTGCGCAGCGGCCAGGGCACCACGCTGCCCCGCAGCACCAGCCTGGACCGGGACTGGGCCATCACCTTCGAGCAGTTCCTGGCCTCGCTGCTCACCGAGCCCGCCCTGGTGAGGTACTTCGACAAGCCGGTGAGCATGATGGCCAGGATCACTAGCGCCAAGAACATCCGCATGATGGGCCGGCCTCTGTGCTCGGCCAGTGACTATGAGATCTCCGCGCTGTCAGGCTGAGCCAGAGGGCAGGCCAGGGTGGGCTTTTCTATGTTTTCCTGTGTTGGGGCTTCTTTTCCTTTTAAATTAAATATTTATTAGCACCTGGCTTGATGCCTGGCGTTTTCATAATGTAGTACAGTGAAAACTGTTGAGAAATACTGAACCCCTCTGTGAGCATAGCCGTCTTCTGGGGTCTGGCTGATGACAGTGCGGTTCATTCTGTGAATTCCCTTGGAAAGGTGAGTCTCTCAGTGATCCTCTGTGTGTATTATAACTTATTAATCTCACTGTAAGCTGTATACATGGTTTAAAAAAATAATGCTGTTTAACGTTAAGTATGGCAGCCATCATTTTATGTGTTTGGGCTTCTAAGTAAAATTAGAACTGTAAGGATAAAGATTTGCCACACAATAGACTGTCCTTAGATGCAGAAGGATTGGTCAGCGGGGGGAATCCTACTCGTTTAGCAAGCGTTACAAGTATTTTTTAACATTTGAAGTATATTCATAAAAATCCTCCTCAAAAATCATATTCAATACATGTTCTCGTTTAAGCGGGAAATATTTAGGGCTCCAAACAGTTATGAAAATGGAAGTGATTTTCACAGAACCTGACCAAGTCGGGCAGATACCAGACCCATTTTGCATGAACAGATTGTTCTAGTTTTGCATCCGGCGGCCAGAAGTCACCGAAGGTGAATCCTCTTGTTACAGAGGGTCTGAAATGATGGCAGAGAGACAGATGGCTCAGGATATAGGCTTTTTTGTTTTGCTTTTGAAAGAGTAAAAGTACTGATGCTTCTTATCCTGGATGTTCAGCCTCTCGTTACTCACTACCAATGAAGCAGAAAGTAAGTTAGACAATGAACTTTACCATTTCTGCCCTCTCCATAAACTGAAGAAATCACACCATGCGTCACCTGCGACCATCTTCCCATTAAATCAATGTAGAGATAATGTAAACTGAGAAAAAATTCTGCAAGCTAATGGAATTAAATGTTTTAAAACAGAACTTGTCACTTTATATAAAAGAATCGTATGCTCTATCTATTTCCTGAATGGATATGGAAATGAAAACTAGCACACCTGCACTTTGAATTCTTGCTTCTTTTTTATTACTGTTATGATTTGGGGTTTGATAATTTTTTTACAGACACTGGAAGGTTTTTGTCATCGTTGAAATCACAATCATGTACACATTTCCTTTGATTTTTCTGAATATTCCTTCCGACACATTCCTTTATTTTATTATACGTGATGTCCTTATTTTAGCTATTGCTGCTGTGATTTTTAATTTTGTTTACAGAATAATTTTTAAACTGTCAAATGAAGTAGTGTTAACCTCAAATAGGATAAATGTGAACAAATAAAATACTTCGGATATGGCTTCTTATCTTGGTGCTTGAATTCCTGCCTAAAGCAATAACATTTTTTCTTTGACAATTTTATAAGGAAAATTTTATTACGCAGCCATTCTAAGTAATAAATTTTATAGGCATACAAGGCAGTAAGAAATAAAATCTACAGCATACCAATGAATATATTTGAAACAAGGGAAAGAATTGTTATCACCTACCTATGTAAAGTACTTGACCTATGCCAGGCATGGCGGTGCACATCTGGAATCCGGGACGGGTGGCTGAGGCAGGAGGAGCGGCATGAGTTTGAGCCCAGCCTGGGCTACGTACTGAGCCCTTGACTCAAGAAGAGAAAACTTGCCGTACATAAGTGTAAGCAGGATGCAGTCTTCTGTTTAATCATGATTTGTACAGGATTGACACCATCTGCTATGTGTTTCCGTAAGGAACTAGATATTCATTTGCCTTGACTGTTACACGTTATTACTTATGTTTCTCAGTCATTTTTAAATCACTTCAGGGTGCCTCAATAAGTAACTCTGAGCAGGCATGGTGGCACTTGACTGTAATCCCCTCACACTAGGTGGCTGAGGCAGAAAGTTTGCAAGCTTGATGGGCAACTGAATGTCTTATTGAGACCATATCTCCAAACATAAAAATAAATGACTGGGGATAGAACTTTATGTAAAGGTCCTGGGCTCAGGCCCCAGCACTACCTCGGCCAGGCCTGCTCCTGGCTCTCCTCCCCCCTGGCTCAGCCCTCTGGATTCGGGTGCTGTAACATGTCTCTCTGGTCTTCTGGATGCTGGGGCAGGGAGGGAGGAGGGAGCATACGATGCAGTGGCAGATGGCGAAGAGCTCTAACCCTCTACACAGGGAGCAGCCCAGTGCCTGGTGCCAGGCTGCTGCCAGGGCCCAGGGAGAACTCCAGGCACATGTTCTGAGAGTCTTACCATAGGGTGTCTCTGTGTTAGACGAGGCAGCAGCTGGACCTGAGCTAGACATGGAGAATTGTGCTCTGAAAACCCACTTGATATTAGAAATGACCACATGCTCTGGAGCCCCAGAGATGGGGACACAGGAGCCTCGACTTGCATTCCCTGTGTCATAGCATCCCAGAGCCACCCCCTGCCAACATATCCATGAGCCTGAGCAAGCGCAGTCACCCTGACCTCTGGCCAGCACTGGTACCCACCTTGCAGACACCCTCCTGCAGCTCCCGGACTTCATCTCAGACACCAGGCTGCATTGCCTGCTCAGCTGCCATCTCATCTCTGAGGTGGAGGAAGGAGACCCCTATGGTGTCCCAAGGAGCTGAGGATTCTGCCAAAAGAAGCTCCTTAGAGCTGAGCGTGAGACTCAAAACACTCAGTGTCTGAGAGCCTCTGAGCTGTGGCACACTGAATTTCACGCTGGTCCCCTCCCATCCAGTGCCACTTAGAAACAAATATGTCCCTGCAACTTGTACATCAGAACTCCTAACACCCTCCCCGCCCCCCCGCAAAAAACTACAGATTCCTGGCCCTGCCTTAGGCTTCATTTGTCAGAAGTCTGGGACACTGCTGGCCTCCGAGTCCACATGGTGGATTCTCAGAAACCAGGAAGAACCACAAGTTCCCTTCTCTGTGGAAAGTCTAATCATGCAGATTTTCAGAACCTGTCTGCACAGCTTCTACTCCCAGCACTCTGGAAGGTTGAGGCAGAAGACTCACAAGTTGGAACTCACCCTGGACAATTAAGCAACTTAGCGAGACTGTATCAAGAGTTAAAGGAGCTGGGGATGTAGCTCAGTGCAAAGGCCTAAGTTCAATTCCCAGTACAGGGAAAAAAAAAATACAGTGATATTTTTCTTTCTTTTCCTGTTTACTTTTTCATTTAAGGAAAACCATACAACATTCACACATAAATGTCTGATTTACTTCACTTAACATGGCCTCAAATACATCCATTTTTCTACATATGCCTCGAGTCTTTCTTAAAGACAGAGTAGTACTCCACTGAGTATAAATACCACATTCTCTTTTTCCACTCCTCAGTTCCTAGGCATACAGTCTTGTTTCCAAGATTCAGCTATTATGAATTGTGCTGCTGTCCACGTGAGTGTGTACATATTACTGTGGTGTGGTGATTTTAACTCTTGGGGAGGAGGATACCCAAAAGGGAATAGCTGGTTCAACTGGGATTTCTGTTTTTAGTTTTCTGAGCAATGTCCATATGGATTTCCAGAGTGGTTGTATCACTTTACAGTCCCACCAACAATGGAAGAGTCCTTTGCTACCCCCACACCTCCAGCATTTTTCTTGATAGTAACCATTCTTTCTAGGGTAAGATGAAATTTTAACACTGCTTTAATTTCCGTTTCTTGAACGGCCAGCAATGTCGAGCATTTCCTATGTTTACTGACCAGTTGTATTTCCTAATCTGTGAAGTGTCTGTGCCCAGTTTTTAATTGGGTCTTCAAGTTTGAAGGATCTAGTATTTTGAACTCTTTATATATTCCAAATGTTTTACCTTTGTCTGAGGAGTAGCTGGAAAATTTATTTTCCCGTTCTGTAGGTTGTCTCTTCACTTTGGTGGTGATTTCCTTTACTGGGCAGACACTTTTTTTTATCATTAATTAATTTTATCAGTACAGTTTAGATATACATAATAACATTTATTGTATGGAATTTGTACCATTCACAATACATCTTGATTCTTATTTTTTCTCATTCTCTTCCCTCCTTTCTACCCTTCTTCCCTTTCTTATTTACAAGAACTTGGTTTCCATTGTATTTTCTTTTCTCATTTTCCACCCCCTGGAAAATATTCAAATGGGAAAAAATGCAAGGGAAGGAGGCATGAGGAGAAGGGAAGGAATGGAAAAGGAAAGAAATGAGAGAAGAGACCATGTGTAGTGGTTCATGCTCATAATTCCAACACTTGGGTGGCAGAGGCAGGCAGACTGAGTTGTAGGCTAGCTCTGGCTGCATAGTGAGCTCAGGGCCAGCCTGACCTACAACGACCCTGTCTCAAAAAGCCAAAAAAAAAAAAAAAAAAAAAAAAAGGAGAGAGAGAGACATAGAAGAAACATAAAATGCTTTTTAGTTTACTGTGATTCCATTTGTTGATTCGTTATTTCTTGTGCACCTAGAGTTTTAATCACAGTCTTTCCCTGCTCCTGTATCTTTGAGAGTTTTAATGTTTTGTGTCCCAGGGAAGTGTTGATCCATTTTGATTTTAATTTATTATTTGCCAATATCTTACTGGGGATTTTTGTGCCCATGTTCATTTAAAAGATGGGCCTGTAATTCTCTTGGTTAGGTGTTTTTCTGGTTTTGGAATCAGGGTAATGTTTGCTTCTAGAAATGACTTTGAAGTGCTGCTTCCTTCTCAATTTCATTAAAGAGGTTGAGCAATATTGATGTTAAATCTTTCCTAAAGTTCTTACAGTATTCAATAGTGATCTATCAGTTCCTGAGTTTTTCTTACTTGGTAATTTTAAAATTATTTCTTCAGTTTCACTGATAATGGCTTATTTAAAAATTTTTATCTTCTTGAGTCAGCTTTGATAGTTCATATGTATCTAAGAATTTTTATTTATTCTGACTTTTCCATTTTATTAGAATACAAGTTCTCAAAGTAGTTACCTGTAATATCCTGGATTTCAGCAGGATCCATCATGATTTTACCTTTTTCACTTCTAATGTGTGAAAAAAAACCAACTCTTCAAGTCAATTAATTCTTTGTTTGTTTTTTTTGTTTTGTTTTTGGAGACAGGGTCTCACTTTATAGTTCAGGCTGGCTCTGAGCTTAGCCTCAAACTCACAGCAATCCTCCTGCCTCTGCCTCCTGAGTGCTGGGATTACAGGCGTGAGCCACCACGCCTGGCACTGTGGTATGTGGTACCGACTGCTGCTGGGCATGAGTCTCCACACCCAGTATTATATGTAGTTACCGGGGATTGAACCCCGGTCCTTGCGCTTGCAAGACAAGCACCGGAACCACTGAGCTAAATCCCCGGCCCCTGGTTTTTTGTTTTTTGGGTTTTATTGTCTTGACTTAATTAATTTCTCTGATCTTTATAATTTCCCTCTTAGTATTAGCTTTGGGTATTGCTGAAATCTTGAGAGTTACATCATTAAACTATTTATTTGAGTGTGTTCTGTTTTCCAAATGTCGGAATTCATTGCAATCATTTTTCTTCTTAAGACTGCTCTCAAAATGTGTCCCATAGGTCCCTGTATGTCAAACTGGAATTATTGTTTGATTGTAGAAACTATCTAATTTCTTTTTTAATTTCATGTGATTCATTAAGTAGTTAAAAGAGCATTATTTAATTTCAACACATTTGTGCAGTTTCTGTGGTGTCTTGCTATTAATTTGTAGTCTGACTGCACTATAGTTTGATAATATGCACAGAAAAATAGGCAGTTCTTTGGCATGTACTTAAGCTTGCTATATGAGCTAGAACGTGGTCTAATTTGGAGAAATTTGCTGCCAAGAATGTGTACTCTGTTCTTATTGAGTGAAATACTCTAGCTATCTATTAAGTCAATTTGTTCAAAGGTTAGGTTCAGCTTTGATATTATTTTGTTGATTTTTTTTTTTTTTTGGCCTAGTTAATCTGTCCTTCTGTAAGAGTGGGATATTGGGGTCCATTGTTATAATTGTAGTACTGTTTATCTGATTTTTCATGTTCATTAGTGTTTATTTTATGAAGTTGGGTGTGCCAGTGTTTGGTGCATATATATTTATAATTGTTAACTCTTCCTATTGATCTATTCCCTTAACTAATATATAGTGACCTTTATCTCTTCTTTTTCATGTATTTCTTCCTGAAATCCACTTGGCCTGAAATTAGGATAGCAACTCCTACTTTTGTTTCAGTTTCCTGTTTCATGAAATGTGTTACATCTTTTGATTTTTAATCTGTATCTTTTCAAATTAAAATGTCTATTGTATACTGCATATTCTTGAGTTTCATTTCTTGATCTCTCTGTAGTCTGTGTCTTTCGATTAAAAAAACTACTATTGAGACCATTCACATAGTAAGAGGTTTTGACATGTTCCTATCACTGCACTATTTTCCCATTCCTGATTCCCTTGCTTTTCCTGTTTGGCTTAGCTGCTCATCATGCCAGGTGTATTTATTCATTCTGGCATTTTTATTGGTATTTTTAGCTTCATTGTTTTTAGTATATCTTTAAATTTTTTTGTAATGCGGGTTTGGCGGACATGAATTTCTTGAGGACCTACTTGTCATGGAAATATCTTGTTTGGCCATCAACTTTAAAGGAAAGTTTTGCTGGATAAATAAGCTAGGGTTGGAGTTGATCATCTTTTAGTGTTTACAAGATTTCACGCCAAGCTTTTGTGGTCTATAAAGTGTGTGGAGAAGTCTGCCACTATCCTTCTCAGTTTACTTCTTTATGTGATTGATTTTCTTTCTCTTTCAGCTTTTAAATTTTTGTTCCTATAATGGACATATGGAATTTTAAATTTAATGTAACAGGAGGAGGTTCTCTTTTGGTCATGGCTACTTCGAGTTCTATATGCCTTGTTTATCTGTGTGTTTATTACTTTCTCTGTATTTGGAGAGTTTTCTGCTATTATTTTTGTGAACAGGTTTTTTTTATGCCATTTGTGTTGTCTTCTGATTTTTCAGTTATTCCAGTTAGTCTTAGATTAGTCTTCTTTGTATCATCTAGTAGATTTTTAAATTCATTTTCCATGCACCTGTTTTGTTTTTAAGGTTTGTTTGAGTACTTGGACTTTGAAGGCATCATTGTTTTCTAGGTGTGAAATTCTTTCCTCACACTCTTCAGTTTTACTGCCCATACTTTCAATATGATTTTTGTCTGTTGGATTTCTGATTGAAGCTTTTTCATTAACTTGAGTTCTTTGGTAAATTGATCATTCAGGTTTTATTTTGCATTGTTTTATTTAGCTCATCTAAAAGGTATATTTTTAGTGAGTGCTGATCTGTACAGAAAAGTAATGTAGTAAAATAATTTATTTTTCCTCATCTAAATAAAGTGAAAGAAAATTCATAGCTATATTAGGTCCATATGACTAAGAATGCATCAGCCTAGGTAATGCATCTTCTAATTTACTAAGAAAAATGGATGAAAAAAGCATTGTCATATTAATTAAGGTCATCTATACAACAGAATCTGTGCCATCATTCAGTCTTATATATTAGAATATTCCTCTTATGAGAATATGTTTACAAAAAAACATTATAATTAAAAATTGGCAGGCAACAATATATAACTATAATACAAATGGCAAGATTAATAAATAATGATATTTATCTCCCTGTGCCAAGCACAGCATATATATTTTCCCCAGTTATAGCTGAGCAAGTGAACTGTAAAGAACTTATTCAGGACCCAGCTGAGCTTAGATTTCAGGAGCATCAAAGACCCAGACTTCTGGCCACTCAGGTGTGAGTGTCTATGTAAAGAAGTTCTGTTTTAGGAAGAAATGGCAAAGAGTTGGAGACACGGTGAATGGAACAACTCCCTAGGTGTGTCAGTCCTCCTAGCAGCAATCATGGCAAGAGACAAAAACATTTTGCGTGATGGTCTTTCAGAGTTAGCTTCTGGTCATTCCTGAGCCCAAATTTACATGAAAACAAGTCTTTGAAGGCAACTGGCCTAAGTTTTAGGAAAGATATTCCTCCCTCAAAGTGGGAGGGACATCACCATGAATTTTGGCACCAGAGTCCTTGCCTGGGACTGCTCAACGGGGATCCAGTAGATAGACCTCATCTACCTGTGGCATCCACAAATGGAGGGTTCATGGAAGAGAGTGACCTCCGTGACCCACAGAGCAATTAGACGGAGACATTCATTCTGACTTGATGTTATTTAGGACCCCAGCATCACTGGTTGCAGTTTTCCAGTCACTTTCTCTGGCATCTTGCTGTCCATCAAAAGCTTCCCATAATATCCTAGTTACCAGTCATTTTCAGTTGCTGTTTCTAGGATATGTTACTTTTGTTTTATATCGCTTTGGCCTTACTGGGTGTTGAACCCAGTATCTTCACTTGAGCTACATCTCCAGCCCTGTTTTCAATTTTTTATTTGAGATTAGATTTCATAAGTTGCTAGGTTTCCTAGGCTGTTGCATAACTTGGTGATCCTCCTCCCTCGGCCTCCTAGGGTGCTGGAATTACACGTATGTGGCACGCAGCCAACATGACAAAAGTTTTTCAAGTACAAGACACTCTCCAATGTATTTGACAAAACACAAAATTCTGAGTAAAACCCAAAATATTTTGAGAGGAAATAATGGTCTATAACAATCTGAGACCCTATAATTGCTATTAACTCTAAATAATTATAAATGGTTCATGATAGTCTGAGGTACAAGACTGTCTAGGTTGTAAGCAATTTAAATTTCTAGAACTATTTCCAGTTCTGGAAATTGGTGCTCTCTCTACTCCTGCTTAAGATAATATGTAAGTTTGCAGAACAGTTATATTACATGGGAACAGCCCCGAAGCTCTTCAAATTTAGGTTTTAAAACCACACTTTTGTGTGCTTTTCCATCTGAAATACTACAGTGCTATTCACAACATACATGCATTCCACTGATGCAAATTCAAATACATCCGTATGGGAGAAAGTAGTACAAAATTTGTCTTGATATGTACCCTTAAGAAAGCTGTGTACAGATTGCTTTTGTAAATAATAATGCCAATTTACACTGCATATGTGAATTGTACTTTATGAGTAATTTAAAGAATTTTCACAGTAATTTTGGCTACAGTGACTTTTTGCTTAGGCAGTGTCTTCCCTCCTTCTCTTCCTCTTCCCAAATAGTATCACCCTCTTGAGCTAAAATACCATGGTGATTATAACAAATCACTTTCAGTACTTTTCATCAGTAGCCCCAGGATCCATGAAGTGCCACTAGCTACTGTTCAGTATTATTCATGACTCATCTGAGGTAGCAATTGTTTTTTTTTCTTTATTGTTACGCAAACTGGTAAAGCTCATAGTACCATCCGTTAATATTGCATGTCCATCCTTGCTGGGAATGAGACATTCATTACTATAGAAATACACTTCCTTTCCACTGGGGATTTTAAGTAGTCTGAAACTGAGTGTACTCTCTTTGTGTGTGTGTGTGTGTGTGTGTGTGTGTGTGTGTGTGTAAATTGCAATGGTAAGTGGGGTTTGGGGTTGTTTTTCCTACATCGAATCATAACATTATCTTTGTAAATGTAAATCTGAGTTTGTTACTCGGCTATACATAAATCTCCATCAGCACCCTGCTACTCACAACATGAGGTCCAGGTGTCATGAACTTAAAACTCTCTATGTTCTTTGCTTCTCCTTCCATCAAGTCTCTCCTTTATATCTTCTGTGCTGTCTTCACAACAGACTCACAGCACAGTCAGCCCTCTGCATCTTTGGACTTTGTCACAAGTTTAACCAACTTAAGATCAGAAATATTAAAAAAAAAAAAAAAAACTAGCCTCTGTACCAACATATACAGGCATTTTAGTCAGTATTCCCTAAACAATACAGCTATTAACATAACATTTACATTGTATTAAGTATTACCACCAACATAGAAATGGTGGGGATAGGGACATGGGGGTGTTATGCCATTTTATATTAGGGATTGAGCATCTGCAGATATAACCAAGGGGGTCCTGGGACAGATCTTTCTTTGAATACTGAAGATGGGCTAGATGGCTCATGCCAGGCATATTTCCTAGTTGTGTCCTCACTGATCTCTCCACCAGGAATGTTGCAGTTTTCCCTATCCTGTGAGTTTTTACATCTTGAATATAGAAGCAAACATCCTTATCTCTGTAGCTCCTCCCCTGAGGTCCCAAGATGCCTTAACTAGGCTTTGTTCACTCTTATTTTCCTAGTACTGAGCATGGTACTGGGAGCAATGGTACATAAATGCTGAATGAATGAATGATTGTCAAAGAAAGACAATCTTAGAAATCAACCCATTTAGGTTTTGCTGATCTGGGCTCCAGAGGTAAGCAAGTCTATAATTCACTTCCCGTAAAATGAATGTGAATTCTGATTGAGTCTGGGTGCATGTTTATGTGGGTGTCTGGTTCATACCTTCTGTCATATTTCCAGAGGAATTCATAATGTAACAGTAGGGTTTTACCTTCCTGATACAATTCGGTCCCCTCGAAATGCTAAGGCCTGCTCCATGTAAACACAAAAAACAAAGCCAAGAGGAATGGGTCCTTTTGAAAGGAGTAAGAGTAGAAGTAAGTGCTCCTAGAGCTCAGAGGGACTCGGACCTCTAAGTAGTTGATGTGAACCCAGAGCTTCCTTCACTCCCAATTCAATGTGAAATTATCTAATGACAAGGAGGAGATGGACATTGACAAGTGAAGTAGATTCTTCCATTCCTTGTGAGTCATTCCCCAAACAGTGTCTCTATGATAATCCGAGCACAGAGCAGGTTACTTTGGTTTGTGAATTCCTTGTTATTTGAAACTAGCAGCTAAATTACAGTGCCTCTCACTGTGGCTTTTCCTTCCTTCCTTTCTGGCTTCATAAATTGCCTTTGCATTTACACCCAGGTGAGTTTCTTGACATTTGCTTGCCTAATCTGGTATTTGTGCAGTGCTGCCTGTAAAAGCTAATATATACTTCTGACTACCCCAGGGATTCCTGCAGCTCTATAATGATAGAATCAATCTATCACTGTGGTCTCTAAAAGGCCTCCAGTTTCCAGTTCTTGAATGGAAGTCAGAGTAAGATGAAAAAGATCTGTGGGCACTGTCATCATCTAAATGGGTACAAATGGCAGCAGACTGAAAATGCTCATCTTTACCAGAAATGACAGAATCCAAAGACAGGCTATCTGAATGTTTTATTGTAATGGTGCACTAAGATAGCATTATCAGTAGGGGTAATCTGTACTTCCGGAAGTTAATTGGCTCTCACATTTATATTTGCCATCTCCCTGGGTATGTGGAGGTGGCCTGGCTTTCTAAACATTGTACACTCCAACATGCGAGAGAGTATTTGGGCAAATGAGGGAAACACAGTGACCAAGTTCCATTAGCCATTAAGGGTTAAAATGTGTCAAATGGTGACTTTCTATGCAGTGCCCTCCTTTCCCCCACAATCACTTTTATTGAGCACCAGTTGTGTTCCAGGTACAATGTTAAAGCCTTTACACAGGATGTCCTTTAACTGTCACATCCCCCTAGGGTAGGTTCTGTTATCATTCCGACTTGTCAGATAGGGAGACAGAGAGAAATCAAGCAAGTTAGCCGAGTTCCACAGGACCTGGTTTGTCGAGATATAAAGACATATTTGTCTAACTCCACAGCCAGAGTTATGTGAAATAATGTCTTTTTCTATCACCAAAACATTCATTTATTCATTAACTCATAATGCAACAAAACTGTCTTGAAGGCCTGTTATAAATTAGTGGCTAAGTGCAACAAATGAAATGGAAAACAAATGTTGCTGGAAGGTGTGGTGTTGTGATTCCAGGCATTTTCTTTTTTTTTTTGTCCCCAGAGACTTGGCCAAGACAACCAATGAACAGGAAAGAAAGTAGAAAGTGGAAAGGAAGAAAGTGAAGAAGGTAAAGAGAAGAGAAAAGCACAGGAGGCAAGAAAAGTGAAAATAGATTCAGACTCCAGAAGAGGAGTACAGGCAAAGCAAATCCACGGCTGCTGTCTTTCACAGTACTCTCTCAGATTCAGTATGACTGAAAGTTGCTCTGTTCATCCGTCCTGGCCTATTGTTCAGCCTCTGTTCTGGGTCAGGTTACATCTTGTTTTTATCCAGTTCCAGCTTTCTGTAATTTTTAATAGGTTACATTCCTGTTTTCCAGCCAACCTGCCATGATTCACGTTACCGACCGGCACTGTCCCTACCTTCAGGACTTGTAGTTTGTAGTGACTGTTAGAAATAACCCAAAATAAAACTTTTTAGATCATATCAAAGTGACTTTTTATTTAGCCTTCATTATGTGCCAGGGGCTTCACTGGACCCCATTTACCTCTATAACTCATCGGGGTAAACATGATCCCATTAAGTAAATAAGTATGGTTGCATAACTGTAGCTTACAGAGCCTGAATACTCCCCGTGCCTCTTGGCTTATAAGTAGCAGAGCCAGGATTTAAATCTACGAATTATTCTAAAGCCTCATAGTTTACAAACAGGATCCCCTAAGGAGTCTGAGGACTTTTTTCTTTCTTTCTTTTTGAGACAGGGTCTCAATTGTAGTTCAGGCTTGCCCTGAGCTCACTATGTAGCCCAAGTGAGCTTCAAACTCCCAGCAATCCTCCTGCCTCTGTCTCCCAAGTGCTGAGATTACAGGTGTGAGCCACCATGCCCAGCACTGTGGTATGTGGTTCTGATTGCTGGTGGGCATGAGTCTGCATGCCCAGCTTTGTTGTATGTAGTCATGGGGATCGAACCCAGGCCTTTTTGCTTGCAAGACAGGCACTAGAACCACTGAGCTAAATCTCTGGCCTCCTGAGGCCATTTTTAAAGTGTCACTTGAGGATTTTTTTAAAGGTCATTCTAAAACAATGGGCATAAAAATCTTAAAGAATGACAAAAGCTGCTCGGTGCTGAGTGTTTTCTCTTTGGGCCTCTTGTACAGGAATTGGTTGTTCATACATCTCAGTCTCCCTCCTGAAGTTTAGCCTAGTGTGTTACAGTCCTCCAGAGGAACAGAATCAGTAGAAAGTGTATGTATGATTATGCAAGAGGATTTATTAGTCAGGCTTACAGGATCGGAGGTGGGGGAGCCCACCAGGGCCATATGTGCATGGGAGAACAAGAAAATCTAGTAGCTAGCTGCTCAGCCCAAGAAAATGGAAGTCACAGAACAAGAGGCATCAAGGAAATGGCACCAGTCCAAGGTTCAAAGTCTGGGAAGTTGCCAGTGAAAGTCTGCTTTGGAAGACTGCAGAAATTAGACACCTGGCCACTGATGTCCAAAGGATATGGCAGTTAGCAGTTCACTCACTTAGGAAGACAGCAGCTCTTCAAATGGGTACATGTCCTCCTATCCATTTGTGTTCCAACACTTTTCCTCATAAAACTCAAGATTCACTGGACCACCCCAGGAAACATGCCTGACAGCTGTGGACGAGACTCACTGCTTGAGTCCCGGGTTATAAACTCTGTCTGCCCCAGGTTGGAATTGAGGAAAAACTGAATCTTTCAGGGAGAAGTTAGCCAAAATGAAAACAAAAGGTCCCTAAAGTCTCTATGAGCTCCAAGATCTATGACTTTGGCCTCCCGTGATACATCCCTGGAGTTATTTGAAATATATTCGAACTGAGTGTTAGGGACACAGCCTGTCAAATGAGTACACATGGCTCTTGTCCTTACATGCTGGGCAAATAATTTAGCTGTTCTGTTCCTTCCTTTTCTTGGTTATGAAGTTGAGATGACAGCATTTCTTTTGCAGTCTTTTGTATGAGGCCAAAGAAGTATCTGACATACTTCACAGTTTAAAAAAGGTAAATTAAATTGTCATTCATTTGGACATTGAGGCACACCATATGGTATTTCCCTGAAAATAAGACCAGGTCTTATATTAATTTTTGCTCCAAAAGATGTAATAGAGCTTATTTTCAGGGGATGTCTTATATTTTCATGTACAACAATCTACTTTTATTGATACACAATAATCTACACATTCCTGTACAAAAACCTATATTTATTCAAATACAGTCATGTCATCTTCTGGAGCACTGTCATAATTCAGTACATCCACAGTGTGTTGCATTGGATGTGTTAAATGTGGCTCTCTGGCCATTCTTAATTGGACCTTATTTTGGAGGTTAGGCTAATATTATGAGCATTCTGAAAAATAATGCTAGGGATTATTTTCCAGTTAGGTTTTACTTTGGGGGTAATAAGGCTTTTCTAAGCAATGGTGTAATTATTAAAATATGTGAAAATGTATTATGATTGTAAAAAAAAAAGAAAAATTAATCACAATCAGAATCAAAACTGACCTGATTTTTTGACAAATACATCATAAGGAATATGACATAAAAGGGGGAGAACTTAAGGGAACTAATATAGTAAAAAGGGCCATACTTCCAAAATTGTTTTACAGACTTAACACAATCTCAATCAAAAAACTAACAATGTCCTTTACACAGCTAGAGAAAGCAATCCTAGAATTCATCTGGAACTAGCAGAGACTCAGAATAGCAAAAGCAATTCTGAGCAACAAGGTTAAGGCAGGGTGCATCACCATCTCTGACTTCGACTTATAATACAAACCTACAGTGATAAAAACAGTGTGGCACTGGCAAACAAACAAACAAACAAACCCCACCAGAACTGTGAATCAATGGAGCAAGAATTTAGGATTCGGAAACAATTCCAGGCACATTCAGTTACTTTGTATTTGAAAGAGGGACCAAATACTTTCACTGGGAAAAAAAGCAGGCTATTTAACAAATTGTGCTGGGAAAACTAGCTTTCCACATGATGAAGATTAAACATAGCCACATAACCTATGTCTCTCATCATGTACTAAACTAAGATCAAAATGATCAAAGATCTAAAGATTAAAATAGGAACACAATCTGCTGGAAAACAAAGCAGGTAAAACTCTTGAATACATAGATGTAGGCAAAGCCTTTCTGAACAGAACCTCAGGTACACAAGAAAAATTACCAAGATTCAACAAATTTTTGCCAACTATTCCTCTGACAAAGGAATAATAACGAAATATATAGAAAACTCATAAAACTAGACCCCTGAATTTAAAGAACCAATCAAAAATGGACATCTGCAATGAGGACACTTCTAAATACCAATCGTCAATAAACACATAAAAAAATTCTCAGCACCGCTGACCAGTTAAGAAATACAAACGATGAAAACGGCGGTGCCGCCCACGGAGGGCAGGCGCACGCGCAGTGGAGCAAGCGCGAGCCTGCGCGCCACGTCTGCGGTCGGCTCCGGCGAGGAAGAGGTCCGGCTGGAGGCTGCGCGAGATCCCCTCGGGGAAGTGGCTGTACAGCGCTCGCCGTGCGGTTGAGGCATTGCGGCTCGGAAGGGAATTCACTGGCTCTTCTGCTTCTGTCCACCATCGTGTGCGTGCGCTTGTCTCTAGGCCTAACCATGCCTTCTCACAAGACTTTCAGAATCAAGCGGTTTCTGGCCAAGAAGCAAAAGCAGAATCGTCCCATTCCACAATGAATTCGGATGAAGACTGGTAATAAAATCAGGTACAACTCCAACAGGAGGCACTGGAGGAGAACCAAGCTGGGACTGTAAGGAATTGAACATGAGCTGCTGGGACTGTAAGAAATTGATCATGAGCTGCTGGGACTGTAAGAAATTGAACATGAGCTGCGGTGTCCTCTCCTCTGGGAAGTCACGGAATGATACATTCTTCATCATGTCAAGCTTAAAAAATAGCACTGGCTGAACAGTTGCATGTATTTAATCAGGAATCTTTTTCTGTGATCAGAACTAATGAATCAGCAACAAATGTTTGAAACCTTTAAAAAATAAATAAAACAGTCTTGCTTTACAAAAAAAAAATGAAAACAATACTGAGATCCCCTAATACTCCAAAATGAACAGGTATCATTAAGAAATCAGTCAATAAGCAACGCAGGAGAAAATGGGAGGGTTCTTCTGTGTTGGTGGATGTGTCAACCAATACAGCCACTATAGCGATCTCTCAATAAACCAAAAATAGAAACTCCCTTTGATCCAGCTATTCCCCTTTTAGGTATCTGTCCAAGAATTAAATATATCATACAACAGTGATGCAGGCACACCCCTGTTTATAGCAGCACAGTTCATAATAGCTAAGTCTTGGAAGCAGCCTATGTATCCATCACAAGGAGGATAAAGAAAATGTGGTATTTTCACATAACGAAGTGCTACTCTGCCATAAACTTGAATCACTTGTAGGAAAATGGAATGCAACCTGAGACCATAATTTTAAGTGAAATAAACTAGACACACAAGCTTAAACATTACACGGTTTTTCTAAGAAACCTAAAATATTAATAAAGTTCAAAAAAAGAGACAGAAAACAGGAAGAGAAAGAGAAAGGATATTGTAATCCAGCACAGACAACGTATCTAGAAGTGTACCTTGGCTTAGTCGAATTGGTTTACATGTTTTATGTGTTTTTCGGCCTGCTAGTCTGGTTGTATGATAATTAACTTTATAATGACTTTTTAAAAGAACCTAGCAAAAAAAAAATTTTTTTAATGAGATGGTAGAGAAACGGAAAAAAAATTGAGATATGCATGTGTATCAACTCCCCAAAAGGAATGTAATCTTGTATTGAAAACACACATTAATAAAAATAATTTATAAAAGTTTAAAATATAGTAGGTATTTGTCCCTAACTCTAGCGAGTTCCCAGTCTCAGTCTCCGCTTGCTTTCCTCCTTCCAGCCCTGGTCCTCCCCTTAGGAACCCGGAGCTCCGCCCCTCCCTCCTTGGTGTCCGGATTGGGTCCCTGCCTCTCCCTGACCTCAGTGACCTTTGGCTCCGCCCCCACACCTTATTTGCCCGATAGACCCCGCCCCCAGAGCGACGAAGTTTCCGCCTGAGGTGAAACAGAGAACCTATCCCTGTGGCGCCCTCGGAGCCGCGGCAGAGAACCTAGGAGCCCTCTCGCACCCTGGGCACCAGGACTTCGCCGCGTCCTCTACCCTGCCACCGGCCTCCGACCCCAGCGGGTGACGCAGACTGTGTCCGCCGCCTCAGAGGCTCCTAGCGCGCCTTCCAGGCCCGCAGCAAGAGGGCGCCAGTGGACTCTGAGGAGGAAGACGGTGCTGGGCGCGAGCGGGCGGGAGGAGAGCGCATGCGCAGGCCGGGAGGCGGCTGGCTGCGCCCGCGGACCCCATCCCTGACTGAAGGCTGAAACGGCTTCCTCTCTCCCTGCCTGCCTCCCTGTCACCCTTCCTTCTTTTTTTTTAAAAAAAACTACTGTCACTTGAACTCAGGGTCTCCACACCGAGTTGTATCCACAGCCCTTTTTATTTTTTTATTTTCAAACAAGAGTCTTGCTAAGTGGCCCCAGCTGAGCTGAACTTGCCGCCCTCTGTCCTCAGCCTTCCAGGCGCTGAGATTCCAGGTGCGTGGCCCCCACAGAGAGGCACACGAAGCCAGTGTTTTATTGCTCAGCAGTTTCATTTACTTGTTCCAAAACTGGAACACTCTTGGTGAATCTTTTTATTCCATTTCTGCCACACCCTTGTTTTCTGCTTTTCCTTACACAAAAATTGTAGACGTATCTCTATTTCTGAATTTTCATATAACTCTGCTGTTCTGTCATTTCTTTTTGTCTCAGAGAAAGAAGTTAGTCCCAGGTTCTTCATTATAATTTCCATTGGATTTTAGATTGATTTCTTAAACTTACTAGAAGGAGTCTTTCTCTCCACCTTCCTCTCTCAATCCCCTCCTGTCTCCCATCTCCCTTCTTTCCCCTCTCTCTTTTTCTTTTTCTTTGGATAGGGTCTCCCGATGTAGTGCAGGCTGGCCTTAAATTCACTGTGTATCCTAGGTTATCCTCTAGAAAAGCTGCTACTTGAATATTTTGGCCTCAACACATAATTATGATAATTGAATAGCCTTTAAGCCCTAATACCTACTTGTTTGAAGACTTTTATTATATATAAATTTGTGCTAAGTATGCACATACGCATAATGTATCTCAGTTCATCACTTTAAAAAGTTTATAACCTGAAAAAAAAAATACTAGGGCTTGTCATCTGTAGGACATTGGAAGGGAGGAGTACACTGACAGCTTCTTGTGCAAATGTGCACTTAGGATTGAACCCAGGGCCTTTGCAATAGCTACATATTCATGCCCTTTTAAAAAAAATTTTTTGAAACAGGATCTAAATTACTTAGGCTAGGGCTTTAACTTATAAGTCTCCTGTCTCAGGTTTCCACAGTGCTGGTATAGTAAGCCACTATGCCTGGCTAGATATGTGATTGTCATCTGTGACCCACTGAAACATTGACATATGCCTTGCTAATAACCAGTTGGGCTTCAATTTTTACGGTAGTGTGATTTAAAAAAAACAAAACAAAACTTTTTTTCTTTAAGATACATAGCTCTTATAACCTCCAGTGTTTACTTTGCTAAAATGTCTTTTTGTAATTCTCTAAACTGATATTTTGAACATTTATAGACAGCATTATTTACTGTTTTTTGTTTATAGAGCTTTTCTTGTCTTTTGTTTCACCAACTGATTATATCCCATTAAAAAAAAGTCTGTTGTTCAAAGGCCCTAGATTTCATTACTTTGTAAAAATTTGTTTCCAAAGATTTTTTGGTTGAAATCTTCTGTTTGCTTGGTGTCATAATGGGAAACATTTGCACCCATATTTAGGGGACAGATAGCAGACATAAAAGAAAACTACACTGGACTAGTGAACATTTCAATAACTTAAACAAATTTAAGCCTGATGCCTTTTTAAAATTTTCCATCAACCTGATAAATGACCAGTACATTTTTCCCCTGTGCTTTTGAATAAATTCATATTAATTGCATGATTTCTTTAAATGTTTAAGATTTTTCTTTTGTCAATTGTATTGAAAAATATTTTACAGAAAACAATTTTTTAAGTTTAGAATTAAGTGAATGTTGACAAGTATTTGTAGTCTTTTAACCATTACTATAATAGTTTTCTTCTCAAAATCTGCTCCTGCCCTTAGTCATCATTTCTGCCCAATCCCTTGGCACTTCTGATCTGCTTTCTATCTCTACTTAGCATTTCAAATACCATAAGTAGAATCATGCTCTGTAGACTGTTACGTTTGGTGTCTTACTTGGCAAAGGGCTTTTGAGAGTCAGCCATTTTGTTACATGTTTTAATATTCCTGAGTTCCTCATATGGAAGCCTATGGAAACTGATTTCTGAAGCTTTGATGAAATGTGTCATTATTTGCAGCAAACTGATTGAACAGATATATCTGAATATTGGTTAAAGTAAACAGATATGTTTGCACATTTCCTTTGGGGTGCTACTCAGAAGATTCCAGTTTCACCTTTAACAATGCAACCAGCGTGCCCAAGAATAAAAAAGAATGAGAAACAGAACTTACTCCCAGTTGGTAAGCAAGTAATAGTTTATATTTCATTCTGCCAAATATATTTTTGATAGTCTGCATTAGAAACATAAAAAAATATTTCATTTAAAAATTGCAATGACCTATTTACTTTGTTGGCTGGGTAGGGTATAGTTGTAAGTGTATAAAAAATTTAATGTACGTAATGCCTTATATTTCCTATTGTATAATTTATGGATTACAACAGTTATACCAAATATGAAATTTAAATTTTATGCTATTTTCTAGAGGAGACAAAGCAAAGTAAAAGCATCCTCCTGACAATCACAGAAAAGTACACTAATCCAAGCTTAGCTCTGCAGATGACTGGGCTGAACTTTCCTCTTCAGAACCACATGGATGAATTGAAAATACGACTTCTGTTTAAGTCTGTACCGATGTGGGGCACATTGTCATGACCTATGCCATCGCAGGTTAAAATTTTATTTTATACTTCCTGTCTTCCTTAAGTGTCAAGGGGTATGCCATCCTTCGGTGGTTTTGTGAAAATAACTTGTTTGTATTCAACTTAAAGTTCTAAAGAATTTCTGTGATGTGGGGTAATTAAGATCTTTAATGAAAAATAAGTAATAAGTTAAATATAGTCTCAGCTCCCCAGAATGGCTCTGTAATTCTCAATGTCAAAATGTAATCAGTAATTATAGTACACAAGATAGTCTAAAATGTGAAAGTACAAACTTGATGATATTAAATTAACTATAAACTCTCAAGGAAGGATATAATCTGTTGTTTTCTAAATAAGTGAGATGAAAATATTTGTCACCTATGCAAAGTTGGAAGCTTCAGAATTGGGGAATAACTTGTTTTACTCATTGATCCCTTAAAGCACACACCTGAGTCATTACTTCAGAAAATCAGTTTTGAAGAGGATGTATCTGAGTCATTCAAGGTGTAGAACCTGGACGTGAGTATTTAATTTTTACTTTGGTACTGAGGATTGAAACATAAAGCTAAATCCCAACCAGATTTTTAAAAAATTTTACTTCTGACATAAGATCTCACTAAATTTGGTAAAGCACCATGGCTAGTCTCAAAGATGTGATTCTCCTCCCTTAACTTCCTTGCCTCCAAGTTTTGGGCTTTAACAAGTTTGTTAATTAATATACAATTATTACTGCATTTTAATAATAACTTTATGTATACACTGTACATTAGCAATATAAGATATTACAAATTTTAATTTACTAGTAATTTCTAAGGTTTATTTTTGGACTAAATTTATATATGTAGAAAAAATGTTTTAGAATATTGTTCAAGAAGTTTGAGGATTTAAGTCGGTAGCACTGTACCTGTCTTACCAAGTAAAACATGCTAAATTTGATCCCTGGTACAAAAAAAAAAAAAAAAAAAAAAAAGCCTAGGCTGGAAATTTAATGACATAGTGCCTACCTGAATAGTGTGAGGTCCTGAGTTTGATCCCTGGTACAAATAAAAATAAAAAAGAAAGAAAAAGAATATTATCAAGCATTTGATTAGTATGTCAAAGTAGTAGCTGGTAGTGTTAAGCTTGAAACCTAAACTCACAACAATTAATTTTCATTTTAACAGTTACCAACAGTGTAGAACAGGAAGAGGACCATGAATAACTATTCACAGAAAGTTTCAAAGCAACTAATATTGACACCTGAATTTGAGACTCACCATCATGTATGGTAAACAGTTGCTTGATTTTTTACAGATTTCCTTCTGAAACATCGTTTGTCAGTGTTTTGGACTTGTCTTGGTCATAATTTATAAGAGGATTTTAAAATTAATCTTAGATATTTTATTGTTTGTGAATAAGTTTTATTTTGGTGGGGATGTTAGTGTTATATATTGGGATGCTATGTAACTGGGGTGCTGTATTTCAGAAGTGTGTGAGATGTGAAAGGATTTATTATTTATACTTAATTCCAGTAATAGAAAAGGTGGTCACAAAGGCATTCCATTACAGTTTGATTTTATTAGCAGGATATTTGAAATTAAGCTTTGTAGTCATGCTTTTTCTAGGTAAAATAAGAGTGCTAATTAAACTGGACTTGAGGAACCTCAGAAATGGAATTTAAAATAAAGACTCTCTACTCACCTTTTTTATAGATTTTTTTTTAAAAAAGAAGATGATGGTATTTAAATTATCAATATAAATTTAATGAACAAAGAAAATTGTTAAACTATTTTGTGGCCAAGGGAAGAGGAAAAAATATTACTAGTTTTGTGAAGACAACAGCAGTTAGGACAGAAGTCACCAAACAGGGGGCCGGGGATTTAGCTCCGTGGTTCTGGCGCCTGTCTTACAAGCGCAAGGACCTGGGTTCGATTCGCGATAACCACATACAATACTGGGTGTGGAGACTCACACCCAGCAGCAATCAGTACCACATACCACATACCACGGTGCCGGGCGTGGTGGCTCACGCCTGTAATCCCAGTACTTGGGAGGTAGAGGCAGGAGGATTGCTGTGATGTGAGTTTGAGGCTGAGCTCAGGGCCAGCCTGAACTACAAAGCGAGACCCTGTCTCCCTCTCAAAAAAAAAAAGGAAAGAAATCACCAAACAGCACACACAGAGTACTTTCCTGACAAGTGTTTTAAATCTGTCTGGCATGTAAGATAATTCTGTGACAAAAGTAATACTGGCCATAAAATCACTTGGGATCAAGCAATTCAGAGAAAACGGGTATGGCTTGTGTCTGGATGTCCCTTCCCCTAAAGCCTCGTGTAGTCATAGGGAAGGATTTTCAAAAGGTGGCCAGATCTAGAGCGTGTGATGCTGGAATCAAGGATGTATGCTTACTAAATTAGTCCGCTGTTTTGGCAGAGTTCTGTGGTTGGATAATGAGAAGGCCTACCCTGGGTGTGAGGACTACCCATCCTGGATTAGACTATATGGGAGAAAGAGGGCTGCTTGTCATTTGCTGCTCCTACTACACTAGTTCACTGCTTTGCTGCCTTCTGCCTACCATGAACTGTTCTTCCTCTGTGATGTGCCTCTTTCATGCCACCCTGCTTTGGAGCAGCCAATTATGGCCCGAAACCTTTACAAACTAGGAGTCAAACAGACCTTTCCTCCTTTTACTTTGGGAGTCAAGTATCCTGTCTCAGCAGTGAGGAAAATAATTTAGATAACACGTGAGTGATGTTCACCATGAGACTTGTTGCAAATCAGAATCTAAGAATTTCTTCCGAGACCATTAAGTTCAGTGGAGTTGGCTGCTGGTGGTACCAAGACATTGCTGTCTGTTGACTAGGCCATAGTTATATGGACTTTGCCTTTTAATAATAAACTAGTATACAATCTATATTACTTGTGTAGGCTATAAAGTTATATAGACCTTAAATCTTAATTATAGTTGGGAACTTGAATAAGAGCAAATTGTTTTGGCTCTCAGTGCTGGTGTCTCAGTTCACAGTTGTTGAGCAAAAGTGAATCAATCTGTGTCCCTTTATGAGAAAAATTTTTTAATGTCATATGAGCCAAATTATTAGATTCATAAATAATTTTGCTTTTGATCTTTCAAACAAAGTGGTTTTTAAAAAGTAGTGTTTTTTTCTTTGAGTACTGAATTGAGTTATACTAAAAAAAATCTTAAATTGGGAGAGGACCTTTATTGCTACCATGCAACACACCCAGTAAACTCAGTCTCTATATTTTGTTGGAAATGTTCAGGTGTTATGGGGTTTTCTTCACTTCTATACTCCTGGCACATAATAATTTTACCATACATATAGATGACTTTCTCACTTAATTGAATTTTGGATTAATGAAGTCACTACCCATATTTTATCACACATCCTCCTGTCCCTTTTCCAGATGATCAGTTGACAACACTAACATGAATCATCAGAAATGTACCCAAAACCAAGACTATGTGTCGTGTAGTCCTTTTCAGTTATCATCAGAGGAATCAATCTTGTAAATATAAAATGTAATGATCTTGTATGATGTGGCAAATAAAAAGGAGTTATTAACATTTCAAAAAAGTTGGATAAAACTGAATTTTTGAGACTACTATGGAGCACTAGTTGAATAGACAGTAAATTGATGCTATATTTAAAAAGTTTTATAGGCCCTCTAATAGAAAAAACATTGGGATAACATTAAAAGTTTCTTTACTCAATTTCTCAACATTTTAGTTTTTTACCATAGAGCTTTCCTCTCCCATTTTTGTCCACTTTTGATGCCTCTGAAAATCCTACAAATTTGGGATGCCTTTGAAACTTTATAAATTTTTAAAATCTTTAGTTCACTTTAAAGTAAATGCATTTAGTACTATCAAAATGATAATTTGTTTTCCAGCTTCACAATTTTATAGAAATTGCTAGTTTATGTGACACACTGTCTCACTAAGTCATATCTTGTCTGACTATGTAATAAGAAGAAACTGTTGAGCAGAAGGAAGTACCTTATAGTAGGAGGTAAATTTCAGTGGCTCTAACTTACTGAGTATGTATGGAATAAGTGGAACTGTATTACATATTGTCTGACTTAATTCCTTATGCAAACCTCTCAAGATGTATTATGATCTTTCTAGACGTGAGGAAAGCTGAGATTAAAAAATATATTTTCAAGAGACATGTACTCATAAGTGGAAGAGCCATCAGTTGAGACTCAGGTTCATCTCATTTCACATTCCTTGCTTTAACAGCCACGCTATCTACTTCTCTCACAGGGCCAAATGTAGTCCAGGTTAGTGTAGAATCATAGTAGCTGGGATTAATTAGTAGAATATACAAACTTCAAAAAGTGCTTACTTTTTTCCCCACTACTCTTTATTGGCATCTGTGACATTCCATCACTACTAATATAAAATAGCAATAATATTATAACCAAAATTACAGTGGCCCCTCAATTCATGAACTTCATTCCTTCCATGGTTCTGGTTGTAAGCCAAATTAGATAAGAACTGAATCATATTTCCCCACACTATCAACATTGAACCAAACCATTGAATTCTGTTGCCTGCCTCAGGCAATAAAAAGAATGATAATTCATTTTGAAATAAATTATCTGGAGGCCTAAGTTGAAATGACCAGGAAAGGATACCCTTTGGTCCACTTCCTTTCTCCTCCAACTTTTCTATTTGGCCTCTCTCATGTGTGTTTTCCTTTTTGCTGCTTAGCATACTGTCTACCATTGCTTTGGTCTAAAAATGTAGGATCTATGGATACAGATAACCAAATGTATGTCTTTCTTTTGAAGATGGGGTCTCATTAGCCTTGAGGTCCTGGGCCAGAGAGATGATCCTGCCTCCTCCTTGCTGGTCCATTCTTTAAACCTAAACAGCATGTCTGAACTCCCTCAGCCTGTTCCTTCTGTAACTTCTGCTGCCTTGGTAGTGATGTTTGGGCTCCACTGGAGGAGCTGAGCCTTGCTGCTGGTCTCCTCCCTTTCCACTCTGGTGAGCATTGTGTACATCACAGAGCACAGCTGTAACTCAGGACCACTTCTCATAAGTCCATGTATAATGACCAGTGTGTAACTATGGCATCAGTTTCATCATTTCCCAAGTTCCTTGACCAAGAAGGATAAAGTCTCACACGATCATACTGTCTACATTCCTGTTGGTTACTTTAGTCCCCTTATATTCTTTCCTTTATAAACATATTTTCCCCTAAAACCTTGCTTTTTAGGCTTGTAAGAACCAGGTCTGATTATAGACACTTCAGGTTCATTTTCTCTCCCCATTTCTCCTCTCTCAGAGCCTTTTGCTCCTCTTTGACTGATTTTTCATTTTCTCCTATTTATCTTAGCCATCTCTCAGTAGTGATTCAGTAGTGCCTAATATGATGTTTAATTTTTATTAATTGCTCTAATTGGTCCTTAGAAATCTAAACTGAAAGAACCTATCTGGAGTGAACTCTCCTTCCCCATAGCATTTGTGAAGGATTTGATGAGTGAAGTTTAAAACTGTTCATCCGCTGTGAAGAGTCTAGAGTAGAGAAATGTTTTCAAAGCTGGAAAAATAATAGGTGAGGCTCCAAAGAATATAAGGCTGTAGAAGGTTGTGATGGAAAACAAACTCATCACTAGCGGAATGGACTGTTGCAAAGGGAGGGCAGGCCAAGCACTGGGATGCAGGAAGTGAAGAGGTTGTCAGGTTAAGGACTGTAATGAGAAGATCCTGCAAAGGAGTGCAATCCTTTTCTCCGCCTCTGACCCCTCCATTTGTTAACTGGACCAGATTCAAGAATCAGTTTCTTAGTTTCAAAAAATATTACCTTTATCCTGCCATGAAAAGTGACATCATTTCTAAGCACTGAGTTAAGTGTCTCCTTAATATAATTTGCTTGGTGTTTTTTCCTGAGTAATGTACAAAATCAGTGCCAGTACTGACTATAGGTGTTAGGTTATGCCTCTTCTCTTTTATCTGATCTTTATTTTGTCTTTTATGACAGACATACTTTCTGAGATAAAATAAATTTATCTCTTGGAAAGGGTTTCTACTGTGCTTGCTTGCAGAAAGGAAGCAGTATGCTATTCTTTTATTCAAGCACAGGGTCATCTTGCCTTGGCTTGGGGCTAGGAAACTCTGGCAACAAATAATAGATCATTTTTAGTCCTATTAGAAAGGAAATGTATTTATAAGCTTGCCAAAGTGTTACACAGGCTGATTATACAGACTGTTTATACATGTAAGACTGAAAATGCTATGCCTCAACATAGGATACACTACACTAAGACAGCAGCTTTTAGCCAACGAACTGTGCATCAGATCCTTACTTTTAAATATCACTTTAATGTGATCAGTTTGAAAATGAAACACCAAAAATAAAATTAATTAGGAGAATGAAAAAGAATGTTCAAAAGTTCTCAATAGAAGTTTTGTGTTTTCCTGCTTTAACCATTTAACCACAGAAGATCACGAATCGTAGTTTTTTTTCACAATTTAAATATCGTATTCTACACGTTGGATGTGTTGGTATTTAATTTGTGCCAAAATAAATGTTCTGTAAGTTTGGTTTTGTTTTAATAACTAGCCCTTAAATGTAAACTGGTATTTCCTTGGCTCGTGTCCTTGATTTTAGATCTGACCACACTGTAAACTGTTTCATATAGATGGTTTGTTAAGGATCTTTCCAGGGAGCAGTGGTAAATCACACACTTGCCATGCACAAGCTAATCCTCAGCACCACAAAGCAGTAACAGCAATAAAACTTGCTGGAATGAACTGTTGCAGAAAGGGAGGTGGTAATTCAGTGATTTCTGTACCAATCTTTGAAAACTTTTTAAAGGTTCTATCCAAATCTGTCATTATTGATGAATTTTATTTGGATTATGGTTTATGAGTCTCCTAGAAAAGATTTTAAAATAAAATGAATAGATATGTTGGATAGATATATTTATGATAATATAATAATTATTGAGTAGATATAAATTAATGAGTAGAAATTTTATCTAACTGAGTATATGTGTATATGTATAAAAGTAGATACATGTGTATATAATTTAAGTTCAAGTTTGTAAATATGTCCTCAGGCTTGCTGCTAATTTCCTTGTTCTACAATCTTTGCTGTTTGATTACCTCTTTTTCCCCATCATTAAGGAGAGGTTTTTAGCTGAGGCAAGTAACACATCTTAAAATCCTAGGAGGCTGAGTGCAAGCCTGGATAGGGCAATTTAACAACTTAGTGAGGCCCTGATAAAAACTGTGAAAGGACTGGATGTGGCGCTCACTGCAGTGGCCCTGGGTCCAATCACCAGTAATCTCTTCACCCCACCTACCCTATGTACAAGTGGGCATTATTTTGGAGACATGATATGTGTTTGTGCTTATTTTCATTTCAAGTGTGAACATCTAGTGCCCTTAATACTGTCTTAGGTGGTATACAAAATGCACTAAGTAAGAATACTGGCTAACTTGGAATATAGATCACAAAGCTAATATAAACATACATTTGCTAATTACTTTTTAAGGATACTCTTGATGCAACAGAACATGCTCACAAATGACTGCATCACACAGGTAGTTCTCTTGGCTCTCGGGCCCTGCCATTGTATATTCAGCGCAGAAACACATGTGCCGCCTGGAACTACTCAACTGTCACCTTCTGGCACTTGAACTTCACACATCAATCTTGTGTGTAGTTATGTCAAATTCTCTTTCATGTGTGTACATATCTAAACCTCATGTGTGTGTATGATACCTGCAGTCTTATTTAACTGCACAGGCTGTGGTCAGTTCGTATACATTTTTCAGCTATGACCTATCTCTGTTTCTTTTACATGCTTAAGCCACTATTGCAAATATTCTGCATGTGCAGTGCTTGTGTCATCTTCACTCTGTGTTGGTACAGTACAAAAGATCCTCTTCTCTAATTCACACTAGATGTTCATCTTAGAGAGTGAAACATCTTCGACATGGGTTAGGCTTACATTTATTGATCCACAAAGTGACTGAAAAATTCCTTTATAGTTACTGAAATTATATTCTGAAGTGAACACTAGAGAGATACATTATTAGTTTATAACACTGACTTTGCTTGATAAATAAATCTAATCTGTATTATGTGCTCATAATTCATGTATAGGTATATAGTCCTAATTTCATTTCTAATGTAGATAAGATAAACTGAAATTGTGGTTGGCTTACTTTATTAGTAAAGATTAATTTGGAGAAATATATGCTCTATATGTTGTGGCAAATATTTTTCATAATGCTATTAGCAATTTTAAAAATAAGGATTATAGTGCACACCTTATTATGAGTTCTTTTCTTTGCTTTTTCACTTTCATTTCTGAGGAAATAACCCAGGTCTTCATCATGCCAGACAAATGTTCTGCCACTGGACTACACTACTTCGCCAGAGTTGTTTTTCAACAGGTTAGTGTTTCACTAATTTTTCTGAAAGTGCAGGAGACAATATCACAACAAAATAAAAGAAAATGAAACATGATTTTAAAAGATGTGGATTTGGCTTTCTTATTCCTTATCTTCTGCCCCACCCCAGAAGGAAGTAAACCAAATATTTTAGGTTTTTGAAGTTAAAAAAAAAATCTAAATGGAAGCACTCTGTGTGATTTTTTTCAGCAATTAAGAAATATAAGGAATTAAGTGAGGATATAGTTGCATGTAGTTTTTTAGGGAACTAATAGCACTGTACCTTTAATTGCAGGAGATAGAAGATTCCCTAGAGTTCTCTGCTGGCCAGGACTCTGGGAGGGTTACCCAGCTTGGGCCCACAGTGGTGGGCCTGGAGCCTGGAGGACAGATTGGCAGTTGAATGATGAATACAGTTTGCACCCCAGGTTCCCAGGGATTGAGAATTTGAAGTATGAAATGACTGTTTATTTATGGCTAATTAATTTTTATAATTTGTTCCTTAAAGGCATAGTTTTGTTCCTTTTAAATGTTAATTAAACATAAACATATAATGCTTCCTATTTGCTGAAATTAGGTATGACATTTATTTACCTATATATAGACAGAATTTTAAACTATTTCACTTGGCAAGGATGTAACTATCTCATTTGGCAAAAAATCAGGAAAATAATTCCAATTCTACTATCTAGATAAAACCATTATTAATGTTTTGGTATAGATCCTTACACAATTGTTTTATTTTATAATATATATAGCATAAAATCTGCACTGGTATTTGATCTAGATTTTTATTCCCAAAATATGCATAGAAAACATATTTAGGGGTTTTATAATTATACATAGGCTTTGAGGTTTTCCATATATTATATATTAACATATAGCATTTATATATATATGTATAATTTAAAGACAAATTTAGTTATTGAAGAACTTTAACATTAGAATTCTACCCTACATAGGAGAAAGATCATAATAAAGCTTACTATATGTCTTAGTTTCTTTTCTCATCAATGAGATACAATATCTAATACCCACAAGTTAAAATTAGAAAGGTTTATTTCCGCTCACAGATTGTAGAGGTTTCACTCCGTAGTTAGCTCCAAGGCACGGTTGCATGGCAGAGGGACATCACAGAGGAGAAATGGCCCATGGAATGGTAGGCAGAAGACAGCAAAGCAGCGAAGCAGAAGCCTCACTTTCCCTTTTACCTCTTCTAGGTTACAAGCCTTTTGAGTGGTACCACGCATGCCCAGAGTGGGCCTTCCTATTATCCACACCTAGAACTATGATAAATCAATTAATGGTTTAATCCATTACCCCCACACACATACATGTTTAAGTATAGTATCGCACTCTTAATTCATATTCATACATCCTAGATCCAGCACTTCTGAAAAGCCGTACCAATGAGTGCATGAGGCTTTGAGGGGAAATCTAGATACAAGCCATTATATTATATTTATACTATTATGCCTTTCTCAAAATTTGGGGAAAATTTTAGGACAAAGGAAGTGAATAAATGTTAAAAAGAAGTAAAGTTACATATGTTCAAGCTAAAGAAAACATGCACATAAATGACAGCATTTATTCTCCCTTTCTTTTTTATAGCAAGAGCCTCTTATCTCTAGAAGTTAATGTGTTCATTGGGCAGTCTCAGATTTCTTATCTCTAAAAGTTAATGTGTTCATTGGGCAGTCCCAGATTTCTTTACATTTCATTGTGGTTTTTCTTATTTCTATCCTGGAAAAAAAAAGTAACAACTTGAGAGAAATAAGAATGAAAGCATATTCCTGTTGAATAACTAACTTCACAAAAATTGACAGTAATGATGCTAAATGAAAAGTTCATTTCCCTTCAGGAGAAGAAATCCTAGTAACTCTAAAATGTTCTTTAGTCTTTTCTCAACAGAAGGCTACTTAAATTCTGTCTTGATAGACGAGAACACAGATTAAATTATAGTTCTCACTTAATACTAGCATCTTCCTTGCTAGCTGGGTAAGATTTCAAAAGTTAATCTTTTGGAATACTTACTAAATGTAGGCCTCATCAGAAAAGAAAAAGTATATCTTGATATTTAACACACTTAGGTTAGAGACACCTTTTTAGCTTGGTGTAGTGACATACGCCCATAATCACAACTTACATGGAGGCTGTCTTGTCACCAGTTCAGACTACAGACATTCACTTTAGATTCAGGCACCCCCATGAAGGGATGCAGAGCCATGGACTTTGTTAAACATCTTTTATTCTCAGCTGCCACAAGCTTCTGCCCAGTAGCCCAGCTGCCCTGTTTTTCAAGCTGTCCTGCCACTCTGCACACATAGCAGTTTCTCACCCCTTGCCAACTGTGCTTGCTTTATCCCACAGCTGCTTATACTCCTGTCAGCCCTCATCACAATCTACATTTATACCAAAATACACAGTATTGGCTATGTCCCAGTAATAGTGTTGGTTATATATGTAAGTTATGCACAATGAGACCAAAAAGGCATGACTGCGCACACACACACGCACACACACGCACACACACACACACACACACACACGCACACTCAGCATGAACCAAAGTGTAGCCATCAAGATTTCATTTTTCCCTCTACTAAGGAAGGAAGATCATGAGTGTCAGTACCCTCAGGCAGTTTTGGGAAACCTTGTCTCAGAATAAGGAGGCTAAGTGCCCAGGTGTGGTAGTGCACATCTGGAATTCCAGCACTCAGGAAGCTGGGAGTTCATGATAATGAAACTGACCTATCTCACAACATTGTTTTAATGATTATTAAAATTATAATAGTACTTTATTAAGTAATATATGTGTGTGTGTGTGTGTGTGGTTTTCTTTTTTTAAATTCAATTCTTTGTTGATACATAATATGTACACATCATCATCGCATTTAACATTGAGAGTTTGCACCAGTATATGACATGACTTGATTCTCATTTTTCCTCTTCCCCCACCCACCCTACAACCCCCCACTCCATATACATAAGCTTTGTTTCCTTTTTTTATTACTATCACATTCTTTTTCCCCTAATTATTTGTCCCTACACCCTATTTCCTTTTAAATATTTTCTATTTCACAATATCTACTGTATGTAATAGAATTCATTTACATCTTAATTTTCTCATATCAGAGAAAAGATATGATAGTTACATATCTGTGACCTATTTATTTCACTTATGAGGATGTCCTCAAGGTACATCCATTTGAGTATGAATGACTCAATCTTATCACTTTTTATGGCAGAATAATACTGCATTCTATAAAAGACCAACATCTTCTTTATCCAGTCTCCAGTTGATGGATATTTGGGTTATTTCCAAGATGTAGCAATCACAAACTGAGCTGCTATAAACATGGGTGCACATATGTCGCTGTGATATGAATCTTCTATATATTTTTGTGTATGTATATCATATATATATATATATATATATATATATATATATATATATATATATATATATA
>PVIR01002661.1:0-84955 GCA_004026965.1 Petromus typicus
AAGGGTTCCTTCTTCTCCGCAGCCTCGCCAACATTTGCCGTTGGCTGATTCTGAAATGGCAGCCATTTTATGTGGAGTGAGATGAAATCTCAATGTTGTTTTCATCTGCATCTCTCGAATGACTAATGATGTTGAGCATTTCTTCATATGCTTCTTAGCTGCTCTTACTTCTTCTTCTGAAAAATTTAAACCCACAGAGCTGCTTGTGACAGGTGGTCACTGAACAACTGAGTGATTCCTTATTTCCCCTGGTGACCAGGGGTTCCTGATACCCACTTTTCAGGATTCCACCTACTTACTCACTGTAGCTATTTTTCTTCTACTCTCCTGGCTTTCTCCTTTTTCATTGGTGAATTCATTCTTTGACTATATGAGGCAACACACACTATTTGTATAGAGATAGATATTTTAATGACACCAATTCAGAAGATACTGGCAAAATTAATAAACTTGTCAAGTGTCTGATAAGCACAATTAGAAATTGGAAGACATTTCCTAGAAGAAAATAAAAGTTATCTTTAAGAGTAGGATTTGAGATGGGAGTAGCAGACAGGGAAGTTTGCCTTTCACTTTAAGTTCATTTTGGCTGTTTTAATCATGAGAATGAATTACTTTAATAAAAAAGAGACACATATTAAAAGGAAAGTGTTGAGGACAAAGTGAATTGGATTCGTTCTTTGATTTGAATAACTAAAGCACTGCTGAACTTGCTGTTTATTTCCGGAAGCTGACACATAATCTCATTTCTTCTGAGATCTTCTACCCACTTCTGCCCCATCCTAACTTCCTCTTCTGCTCACAACTACCAAGGAATCTCTATCCTAATCACCAAGCGTGTACCAGGCACTAAAGTGTCTGCTGCACCAATCCTGTGTTCAGTATACAACTTGTCTGCATTTAATCTCCCTTGAGGTGACTGACAAACCAGCTTTACTGTTACTATTAGCTAAGAAAACTTATCCATCTTGTCAAATTTATTTCAGGGGGAATATGAACACCAAGTGATGGCTACTAGAGCCAAAATCATAATAAAGAAAGGATTATTACTAACAAGTAAGATGGAGACTTGTTCCTAGAAAATGAGTGACTCAACAAAAACAATTACTTTCTTACAAAGGGGCTTCAAGAGAGGATTATTTTCAGAAAATAAAGAATAATGTTGGAATTTGTCAATAAACCTCCCGTTCCCATTTTGCCCTCAGAAAACTCTTGTTTCAGCTGACTTCTACTTTTTTCTTTTTTAGAACATAGTGGATGTAACAAAGATTTTTTTAATAATGGCTGCACTTTCGTTTTGGGCAGAGTTCTATAGAATTTTTCTATTTATTTAATATTGTTCCTTGTTATGTTGCCACTTCAGGTCAGTGGAAATAGACTTTGTTTATTATGTATTAGACTCTGGATCTTCTGGTTTTTCTCTAGCTTTTCCAAGTCGTTGTGCTTTTGTAAAGAACCCAATTTTTCAAGTTGGCTGTGATCGTTGACTAGAGAGGTTCAGCAAATGCTAGCTCTCTCACTGTCACCATCCTGAAGACTTTCCCAAATTCCCCTTCTCACCCTCTGTGAGCATGGCTACATCTCCCTCTTCCTTAAGTGAGTAGCTCAGGAGACTTCACAGACCACTCTTGCACTCACATCCTGGCCACCATTTACAGTGCTTATGGTAGCTTCAACATTCCTGGTTGTCTTCCAGCCACAAAATACTAGGCTTCAGGAAAACCCCCCAAAGTTCTCTGCAATGGGAGCCAAAGTAGGTCATTGTCCACCCAGAATGTTCAAGAATCCTCAGGCTTTTTCAATAGCATTCTGGAGATCCTGGGATTTAGAGTGCAGTGAGAGAGACACTGAATGTTTAGGAGAATTAATCCCCTGGAATAAAACTTGATCAAAGAGAGACTGAATGTAGGAGATAGCTGGTAAATAAATGGAAAGACTGTAGAAACAAGTTGGTTTCCTCTTAAAGCTATTGCTAGATTGGTATTATAATGTGTTCCCTTGAGTGAGCATTCTTTTTGTCCCTGATTTTCTCAGTTCTCTCCTCGTGTGCTCCTCCACAAAAGTACTGCCATGTAAATTTCTCCTCAGAGTGTTTTCTGGTAAGCCTGAGTTAGGCATTGGATGCATAAAGTTAAGTAACTACTCAGGATGGGAATCTTAAGTTGGATTGCCCACCACATGGAAGGGTAAAGGGCTTCCTTGAAGTGGGTGGAAAAGACCTATGATGTTCAACTTTCATCCATGGTCATTTAGGCTTGAGTACTGGTGGATCACAGGATATCCAGATGTCATGTGATGAATACATTTGATCAATGAGAGAGCATGGATAATTAAATGACTGGGTAATATGACTGCTTTTGACAGCACTGGAGGGAAAATTAAAGCATGCTTTAAAAGCTAGAAGTCTTAGATGTGCCTTTAAAAGTTATTATTATCCTTTGACACACAGGCCACTGTTCACTGAAAATAAGACTTTAGGCTGGATTGTCATGGTGGCAGAGAGACAAGAGGAGATTGAATAGACCACAAGATCTGGGAAAGAGCAGAGCCCTAAAACATGACATTGGATGGTTAATTTATAGGTTTGAAAAGCTGGAATTTCCAAATACCGTTCAGCTTTCTGCTCAGCTTCCCATTGCTGAGGAAAGCGAGTTTCTCTGCCTGTGGATCCCATGAAGCACCCTCACCCAAACCAGGCTGAAGTTCGTTCTCTCACTTACCTCTGTTTTCCTCTAGCCTTAGAGTCAGTAAGAAACACAGCTCTGGGAATAAGGAGAGGATCCAGCAAAGGAGTGTCAGGAGCGGCTGTCTAGGTACTGTCAGGAACTGAGGAAGATGCTCAGGAGTGAGCGAGAGTGCATTGATCCAGGGAGATGGGACATAAGGTGGGATAAAGGGGATTCACGCACCCCAGCTGGGGCTCTCAGCCACACTGACATTCAGACTAGAACAGCTGAAGCTGCTTGCTCTTACTCTACTGCTGTTTTAAAGATTGGCTATCATGTATTTCAAAGTGTGCCTTGACTTAATGTAATTGTTCTGTATATTATTTGGTCCACAAATATGGCTGTTTATCTGTGTGTATCATAATTAGCTGTGTGAAAATTTTAAAAACAAATAAATTTGTTGCTGGCATACATGCATGAAAGAAATAGATGGAGGAGGGAGGGAGAGAGAAAAGAGATCTTAAAAAGGAATTAAAATGTATTGTGTCCATGTGCCAACTCCTCACAAAGAATGAACATTATGTACTAGGAACATGTGTTATAAATAAGAAAATTCTTAAGTGACCTACAGCAAATGAGGTGGAGATTTAGGGTACAAGATATAATATTGAAGAAAAATAATCACAAATAATTAGCAACATTAAAATGGGTTTGTAGCGTAAATGTAACTGATGAAATATTTCTGTGTTCACAAGAAAGATTCAAAGACACTACCTTCACTAGGACAATAAAGAACATATTTTAATCTGGATGCAGTGGTGCGAACTGGCAGTCAGGAGGCTGAGGCAAGAAAATCCTAAATCTTAAGAAATAAAGTAAACATGAGAAAGATTTGCTGGATCTTTGTTTGCGAAGAAGTCTGCATGGTCCTGGGACTCCAGGTGTAGTGGGGAGTCAGCAATTTGAAATGTCTTTTAAGGGCATTTACTCATTAGATTTCAGCACTTTGGGGCTGAGGCAGAAGGATAAGTGTAAATTGAAGTCAGCCTGAACTACATAGTAAGACAATATCTCAAAAAAATTTTTTTTAATTAAAATATTGAAATGCTGAGGAAAGGGGAGACTACAATAGATAACAGATGAAGTCAGTAAAATGCACAGCAAAGCCAACGTGACAGTAAGAATATCTTAATCTATAAAGATCCAGAGAAATGTCTACCAGGTCAGTGCAGATGAGGAGCTATGTGGGGTAAATTTTATGAATATTAGTGAAAACAAAAGAAATGTAGCTAGCACACAAGCTCACACTCACTACCAGTGCAGAGAATCATTTTTTTTCCCTGATGCAGACCCATCAGTTCACTGAGACAGCTCATTGATTGAAGAGGAGGCCAAGGGCTCTTAAGAGATGCTCAAAAGCCTATAAATGTGTACAGTAAATATTCTTGTCATGGTTCCCCAAGCAGACATGTAGAAAATTTGTAGGGTAGCAATGCTGTCCTGGACCTTTGTAGACTAACGTGTGAAGCTAACATGACACCATTATGGGGAATTAAAAACATCATTATGATTTTCTGAGTAGAGTGAGAGTTTATAGAAGCCAGATAATGAACAGGATTTTGGCCAAATGTTTTTATAGTTGGTCCACTGAGTGTTTGCGTACATCATGAGACCATTTTCCTGATCTTCAAATATTTAATTGGAACTTCGCAGCTGGAAAATTCTTCACATTGATTCTCTAACCTGTGGGCTAAGTATCACTATGGGAGACAGGGAAAAATAGAAGTTTTGCAAACTGCCCCTCTTCCACAGTAATAAACAGAAAATTAGGGAAAATACTGTGAGTAGAGAGAATTTGCAGAGATAATTGTCAGCATCAAACACTTGAGAAAGACAAGGGTGATGGTTCCAACCACAGCACTATTACATTCACATGTTTGATTTCTAGTAAAACCTGCTTATGCCGTTTGGTAAATGGTGAACTGTCATGAACTTGCACTGATGGTAGATACAATTGCATTTGCTGTAAGATGTACTATCTTTAGCAGGGGAGCTCAGCTATGATGCTCGATATCTTGTATCAGGAATTTATTTTAAGTGATAAGAACAGCAATATTCTTTCACCATCTTTGCTCAAAATTAAGTTGAATTTCCTATACCCTTGTAACATAATATGCAGGCATTTTCAGTGTTTGGAAATGCCATTCAGTACTATAGCACTACTATACCAGTGATCTTCTGTTAACCAGATGAGGGAGAAGAAATCAGAAACCATGTGCCCAAGTTAAGCATGTTTTCCAGAAAGTAGAATATAAGTGCTGTAATGATTTGGAAGATAGCAGGAAAGTTTGTTGGGATCCCTTAGACTGAGGCATCCTGGGATATGTTCTGTGCAGTGAATGGTGATTTGTTGCACAGCACATCTACAACTGGGAAAGATGTAGAAAGATGGGCAGGGCACTGAAGCAAGACCTCTCCAGTGGAGAGTCATTTTTCATTGGAATAATGACTTTGCATGCTGCATGTGAACAAACTCTACCAGGGACGAAACAACAGATGGTGAGACAGTAAGAAACTATGCATTTTGAACTGTCCATTATAAAATGGAAGTGATTAGATTGCTAACTTCATTTTATGTGGAAGTTGTACATTTAGGACTGGCTGAGACCAAACCAGAAAGTACCAGTAATTACCCAAAAAAGTTTTAGCCTACTTCCTGGGAGGAACAGAAGACAGGAAGCTGAGTACTTTTAAAGAAAAGGGGTTTACTAAGCTTGGGGTTTCAGGAAATTCAAAAGCATGGAGGCAGTGTCACTGAGCTCTGGTAGAGATTTCATGGTAGACAGCTTTGTGACACACATTTGTGCAAGAGGAAGTAGCTGCAGAACATAACAGGAAGCCAGGGAGTGTGGGGTAGACACGCTTCTTCTTTCTATAAGAACTTTTGCACACTAACTCAACATTCCATTAGAACCACTTCCATCCCTTCTCCAGGCAATGCACCAGTCCCCCTGGATACCACCTTTGAAAGATGCTGTTCCCTCTCTACATTGCCACATGTGGGAAAATTTCCAACACAGGAACTTTTGGGAGATAAACCCCATCCAAACCTTGGCACCTATATCTGTTGCACTTGTATCTGTTCCTCCTCCTGCATCAATTGGAGAATTTTCTGTGAGTTTCTTGTATACAGTCAAGGACAGGTCAGTAGTCAGACCTTGTTCATACTGGTTGACTATCTCACAACATCCCACTCAGATGGAGCTTGAAAAGACTGTGATGAAAGGAAACACTTCTCTCTCTAGGCAGATCCTCAATCAACACAATTTCTAGTTTATTTAATGTACAAAGAAATTGTATGATTTCTTGAAATTGATGAATGGATAAATATTGATTCTGGGACAATGAAATAAATGAACAAACAGGTTGGCCAAGGACCTGTAATGAAGACAGAGAACAAAGAGCAACACTCTGTGGTTTGGTGCTCTTCTCAAAAGGACAGTGTCACTGAGCCAACAGTAGGTACATAGTGCTGTGTCCTCAGCAGCTAGAAGTCTAGAAACCAGAGTAATGCAGGACTGAGCTTTTCCCCATCACTCAGTGACTCATGTGGCACCATTTGTTTTCTACCTCTGTTGGATTAGAGTGGCCAAGGTAGAAGTCTTGGTTCTCCAGGTGGGAAAGAACATTCTGTCAGCACATACAGAAAATGTTACCATTTAACTGGAAGTTTCTATTGTCGTTTAGTCACCACAAGTGGGTGAGAAGGAAAAAAAAGAAGAATTATGGTTCTTACAAGGTTAATAAATAATGGTCATCATAAACTGAGATTGATGCTCCAGGGAAGACGAACAGGAGCGTATCTGGAACCAGGGACTTACAGGGTTTCTCTTGGTATTTGGTGATAACTAGGAGTAGAAAATTGCAGCACTTTAACCTCCATGCCATAGGCAGCTTAGGTGTTAGACCCTCTGAGCATGGAGAGCTGGTAATCCTGTCATTCAAACAACCAATACTACTTAAAGTCTTGGTAAAGACAAATCTCAAATGAACAGTTAGAAGGACATGACAGGTATCAGTTATTGCTCCAGAACACACCACAGCATTAGTGATATAGTTTATTTTACTTAGCCTCTTTGTTTTTAGGATGATGCACTAGCCACTCTTTCAAGAACTAGGTTTAAACCTCTTCTATCAGGGTAGAAGTGAAGACACTACACATAGATACTGTAGAAGAAACTATAGGCAGCTCTGGGTAGTTCACAAAAGGAACCGCCTCAGATTCAGTCTGGGTATCTCACTAGAAGTCAACAATATCACTCATGCCCCAGCCCGTAGTCAGTTGTCCTGCCACACAGGCAGATGGGCCCTGCTAAAAATGCCCTTTAGTCCTGATATCCTGTTGTCACTTCATCTTCAAACAGTACCAACTGAATCAGTTTGCAGCAAAGTCAACCATTGTGCTTTAGTGGAGCTTCATGCATGGATTACAGCATCTCCAGTGCCCAGCTGCAGCTGGAAGGAACTTGCTTGGGACTCTGCTTTCTTAGAAAATGTCCTGGAAGGTCCCAAAAATGCAGATAAATTAAGGCCTCATGGACAACGTCTGAGTAATGAGAAACAGAGCACAAGAGGGAGCTGCTGTTAACAAAGCTTCTTCCTCTTCTCCTTGGACAGATGGCCCCAGAAGTGGCAACTCTGGTTCTCCTTGTCTCTAACATAAGTGTCCCTATAAACTGCAGCAGATCACTGATACAGCACCAAGGGTTTGCTACCTCCCTCCTTGCATCATTTCCCTTCTTCTTCACTCTTCACCTGAGGTTTCCACTCCTGGTAGAATTTTCATACATTGTAGTTGATTCTTGCTGCAGGTACAGCCTAGAAAACAGGGTGAAAGCCATTTTATATACATAGAGGACTCATCACAATAAAAATATTTGGAACACAAAAACAAACCCAATCCAAAGCAAATACAACTGAAGGCAAAATGGCTTAGAATATGTGAAGAAATTAATAAAGAATTAATGGAGGCCAAATAATATTTGTTTTGAAATGCAGTGTTTTTATTAACTAGCCTTGAAGCAAAATATTATTACTTCTGCCTCATTCTTTTATAATTTTATTTTAATGTAATATATGTAGATATTAGTAAAGAAAATATTAAAAATATTCTGTGAAAATATAAAACAAACATTCATAAGAAAATAATTTGAGAATAACAATAATTAACACACTGCATATCATAATCTTAATAGCTAAAATATTACCTAAAGTAGAAGTCATAAACAAATGACTTTCTCTGGCAAAAAAGAAACAAAACAAGACAGGAATGTAGTTCAGTGGTGCTGTGTCTGCCTGGAAAACATATGGCCCTGAGTTTGATTCCTGATAACAAAACAAGACCAGACAAAATATTACAGATACTAGCACAAAATTTTCTTTTCAAAGAATTAAGAGATACTAGTATTATGATTAAAACATTAATATAGGAATTGAAATATTTTTGAGTCCGTGGAATAACTTGGGAAATTATTCGAAATTTTCCCTATTTCCTATCTCTCTCTTCTGTTTTCCTCTTTATTTATGTATGTATATATTTTCCACTTATAAGAGAAATCTTGCCATATTTATGCTCATGTATCTGGTTTACCTTACCAAAAATTATATGGTGAAATTGTATCTCACAAATGTTTCAAGTTCATCTTTCTTTATAGCAGAGTGGTATTCCACTGGGTATCAGTGGTTTATTAAAGATATTATTTCTAAGGACAGACAAAAATTTGTTGAACCTTTTTATTTCTTTCTCTTACTCTTTTTGGAGAGATGATATAGAGATAAACTTTTAAAGTTGCATGTTAGGTTAGTAAGACTTGCTTTACTAGTGACTGAGATGACAAAGAATAGGAAATAGGAAGGAGAAACTTGTGAAATATTCATTTTAGGCTGTCAACCTGAAGGGGAATTTAAGGTTTCTGTTTTCCAGTCTGTATAATGAAGATTTATGCAGATATTTAGGGCCATATCTTGGTGTATTACACAAGACTTCTCCCCAGAGGAAAACTTCCCAGGTCAGACATAGCAATGAGCATCTGTAATTCCAAGAGGGAGGCTAAGTCGAAAGGATTGTGAATTTGAGGCTAGCATGGGAAATTTAGTGAGCTCAATACTGACCTGTGCTATGAAGTAAGATCCTATTTTAAATGCACAAGCAAGCTAACAAATAATTTTTTAAAGCTATGATTTTTTCTTCTTTTCAAAAAGTATTATAGAAAATATATTGCATTGTAATTTGGATCTTCCTGTATGATTATTTGTTACATCATATACTCACTGAAACTAAGGATTCTATATTTTTATATTTTATTTCTTAAATTCAATATAGGTCCTATCTTAACAAGTGTTCAGTTATTTGTAATAACATAATGAAACTTTGAACTGCAGAATTAATGTATTCCTCTGGGGATGCAGAGAGATAGGAGGAAAGGGAAGGGAAGGAGATGTAAAAAAATTAAGATGTGACATGTATATGTGCTAATACTCTGCAATAAGTATATTGAATATACATTGCAAACATATATTAATAAGGAAATAAATAAAATTATTCATGTAAAACAGTACATGTTTTGGAAAATCACAAAAATGTTGGTTACACATAATATAAGGAATGCTTATACAGGAGGCAAAGGAAATGCAATGAAAATATGAGTATAAAAGTGAATAAATATATATGCAAGCAAAAAGAAATAATAGATACCTCTATTTTATTCATTATTCTTGTAATAATAAAATTATTTTATAATTGCATATCACCCTATTAATCATCTCTGGCAATTCATCATTCTAGCATTCTTCTATCAAATCAAATAGAGATATTATTGATTTTAAGGTAAGAAAATATTAATACAACCTGTTGCTGAAAAGCAGGAGAGATTACTTTTCCTTTGGCTTGAGTGATCTCCACTAGCAAAGCAACTTGATGATGCTTCTCTGCTGACCTCTAGATCCATTTCTGTGATTTAAGAGAGAGCTTATAAGGCTCTAGACCTTCAGAAATCTGTCCCCAGCCATTCCCTCCCCCAACATGTACAGCCTCTCAGTCTCGCTGCATCTATACAACCTGCCTTGGGTCCATCAGTCTTTCTCAGAGGGGTTGATCTTTTGTCACTGCTTTCATCACCCATGGACGCCAGGATTCTCATGTCATCCTGGTATGGGAGAAATCAATGCAGCTCTCAACACACTAGATGTCATATGCTGAGTCAAAGTGATAGTGGAGGTAAGAGTAGGAAACTTTATGGGGGGAAAAGGAAAGGGGACTAAGAATGGAACCAGGAATAAGAATAGCTCCTGAAAGATGAGAGCGATCCTGAGTGGGTTGTTAAGGAGCCCACCTCTCAAAGGTAGAGTAAAGTGGGTGGGTACAATGTGAGTAAATACTATAATCAACCAAAAAGATTACAAATGCAGTTAGTCACTTAGGTAATATTGATCCAAGAGTAACAAGGGTACATGGGTGACATCATTAACTTTGGTCAGTAATCTATGGTCTTAGTTTTAAACTTAGTTTTAGTGCTCTCAGTCTTAGTGGTCTGAGTGGGTAGAGGAGCATGACCCACTCCCAGTGAGATAAGGAGAAAGTCCACAAGGGTGGTGCTAATAATCTCAAGCTCCTATTCATCTTTAGGGAACTATGCAAATCTGGCCATTGTGACTTTAATCTTCAGATGAGTCACCAGCCACAGCTTCTTTGTGTTCTCCTGTGCACTGATTTCAGGGCCCAGCGTGGTCTGACTGCCTACAGTATTTCTCCTTCACTTTGCTGTCTTGTCAGTCTGAGCTCTCCTCACAAGCCCTGTTCCCTGTGTTTGAGTCTCATGCCCTCTCTCTGTGCTAACTGAAAACATGCCTGGGAATGGGGTTCTCTCCTGATGGTGACACTGCTGGCTCTGCAATGTTCTTACAAGATAGATTTTTTTGTTTTCCCCCATCTAATGTCTAGCTTGTCCTTAGCTTGTCCTTGGGCTAGAATTGATGTCTTTCTTGATCTTCAAGTTTTCCCTTGGACACTGTCTCCTTTCCCTTCCTAAAAAACCCAGTTATGTTGAAGCACAGTTGCTATTTGAATGCCACTCTGTGTTTCCACACATGTGTTTTCTTCCTTTCTTATGGTCAGTGATCCTCTTTTTGGAACTTTCAGTGCTGGATCATTCTCTTGCTCTTCATATTATCTACATCAGTCACACCCTTGGCAATTTCTACATTCGCCAAAATGACCCATCCAATGTGCTAGCTTGTCAAGTCTAAACATACTTATCTGCATTATTATGTAGTGAATATTCCCTATTCCTGTGGGAATGCTTTTGTTATTTCTAATAACTACAATCCCTCACTGCATTAGTTTATAGCAGCGCATCTCAAACCAACACTCCCATGTGTCCTGTATTATCCATACTCCAATAATTCTTTTCCCATATGGCCAGTTTCTATGAACTGACCTTACCATTTCTCACTTTTGCTTACTCCTGTCATGTACCTGCTTCCTTTTTTATGTAGCTGATGTTCCATAATCCATTACTATCATCACTCATTTTCCAGTCCATTTATCTCTTGCTATTTTCCCCCCATAAGTAATTTCAGCTGGTAAAAGAATCATTCCTAATTAAGTCAGTTTATCTGTTTTGCTCCTCACCAGAACACTCAGATTTGGAGTTTTAAAACACATAAACATATCAACATGCTTCTCTAACAGACTTTTTTTTTGGCTAAATAATGCCAATGCACTGCTGTTTTGTCTGGATCTGTTTCTCGTATTCATTATTCTCCAAGACCACAGTTTCATATTTTCCTCTCATCCCTCAGAAGCACCTTTTGTTTCCTCCTTATCGTTACCAAGTGAAATTAATTCTTATTTCACTGAGGAATAAACAGTCATCAGAATGTTTCACATACTTTCACTACCAAATATACCAGACTACCAGGACTAGGGCTCATGCACTCTATCTTTCTATGAGTTGAATGCCCCAATCTTATTCTGATTTAGAGGCACATTCTTCACTAATGTGTAGGATCTCATTTCCTCCCAACTGTTAAAGGATTCTATTCGTGCATTGTTTCTCTTTTCTTACATCAGCAAGTTTTTCCTCTTAACTGGATCATTACATCTTTTATCATCTCTTCTCTTAAAAATCATACAACACCTATCAAAAATGCTCCCGCACTTCACATTTCCTTTTAATTACCAATTATATTCTCTTTTTAGTCAGGTGCAGGGACGTGCACCTGTGCTCCCTGCATTTGAGAAGGTGAAGCAAGAAAGTCACCATGAGTTCAGGCCAACCTGGGTCACAGTGATTCAGCACTACCTGAACTCTAACGTCAGACCTCTCCAAAAACCAAAAATGAAAAGAAGTATAAAAATATATTTTTCCTTTATAGAAAAATTCACCAAAAGCAGTTTTAACCTGCTCATTGTGTTTGAATTCATACCCTTGTCTCCCTCCGCACTGCAATGAATGTGACCGAGCTCATGTGTCGTGCCAGCAATCAATATGCTCGGCCTTTATCTCACCGATCTAGTTGAGAGAGTTGACCTCTCGGCTTCACATTAACTAGGATGGAGCCAGGAAAACAGAACCGAGTGCCCATTTTTCAGAAGGAAGAGATTTAATAGGAATTTGTGCTCATGGAATCTTCAGAATGGGTGGGGAAATGAGAGAAAGAGGTAGCAACAGCTGGGCCTCAGTTGCTTGAAACTGTCAACAGTTCACTCAGTTCTCTCTCTATTCTTCTCCTTAAAAAAAAAAAAAAACAAAGGAATTCACAGGAGTTAACTTAGACCTCCCTGCAAAGCTCATGTATGTCCACTCAAGCAGCTATCACCCACTGCTGTGGAAGTATAAAGGCCATCTCTCCATTGTATCGTTGATGAATGAGCTAGTGTTTCTTAAAATATAATCTGAGCCACAGTCCCATTGGTTATACATTGCCCCCAGGATTTCAGTCCTGAAATCCTATGCAAGAGAAATTTTGGAGGAGCTGATATCAAGCATGAATAGACAAGCCCTGAATGTTCTTTGAGAGTGACACATTTTTTTCCCAATAAAATTTAAAATTCTAGTTTTAACATTGTCCTTCCTCTATTTCTCAACACCCTCCTTTGTCATATACTCTACTGTCCTTCCTTACTTCATAGACTTCCAAATATGCTTAAAATGTTTTCTTTTCTGTCTACATTCATTGTTTAATGAGTATATCCCCCTAATCATGGTGCTTCAAATATAATCTCCTGCTAACATTTCTAAACTCCTCTCTGTGATACTTTCTGCTGAGATCCACAATTACTGAACAGAAGCCTACTCAATATCTACACTTTTGTATCTTCCAAACAGTGTCAAAAACACTCTTGATCTCTTTCTCTGAGCCAGTTTTTCTCTCATTTAAACACAATTGTAGCAAATGTTAACTGCATTTTCTGTGGCACCTCCATTTCTGGGAAAGTTCGGAGAGATTATCATTGCCAGTTGTTTTGTCTCAGAGCCTGTGTCCCAGCTATTAATAAATCCTATAAACTGTCTCTTCATTTTATGTCTGTCTGGAATTCCAACAATTTAAAGAACAGAACATCTAAAATGAAAGATGTACAGTATCCCATGGTTCAAAACTTTTGGATGCTTTTACATTTCCCCTAGAGCAAAATTCCACTTTCTTATCTGTCAACCTACCAGTCTTATCTGACACCCAGTATACCTCTTTGATCTCATCTTCTACCTTGTGTGCAGGTATATTTTTGTTTTATTTTGTTTCATTCATTATAATATATTCTCTGTACACATATCATATCTGGTTCATGTTACTATCTTAAATATTTCTTTTTTTTTCTTAATAAGTTAGTGTATGATGAGCTGTTTTGTTAAGTCTCTAGAGACAATTACCTGTAAATTCTTGGAAGCTTAGTCTCATTTTCTGGTGCTGGAAGATTTGAAAATGTTCTAATTTTGAAAATATTAAATAGTTGGTAGTGACATGATCTTGGTGGAAAACAATCTCAGATGGAAAAGAAAACTTGGTTTTAAAAATAATATTAATCATGATGAGGTTGAAAATATCCAACACCTTTAATCAGCAGAAACTTTTTGGTAACAAAATTGTCTCTTTTTAATGAAATGGGCAGAGAGATTTTATTATTAGAGTTATTAAGAGAAATTATGAAAGAACACATCCCTTTCCATTTGATGCAGAAAAATTTAGTGCCCCAAAGAGAGATGTAGCAAATGAAGAAAAAAAGGAATAGGACATCTATAAAAATAGGTTGTCATCTTGACATATAAATAAAAACCATAAAAACTACCTTGTACCTATGAAATACAATATTTTTCTATATTTACAAGTAAAATTACCTCTGATATGCTTATGTTATGAGATCCTGGAGTTTTAAAAAACTAGACCTTTTAAAAATAAAATATTCTACACATCACTGCAAAAAGTTAGGAAGGCATCTGTAAAGTTAGAATTCTGCAGGAGTTGGTTTGGCAGAATAAAGAGACAGGCCTCAATTTGGGTGTCAAGAACCACTCGCTCTGGTTTAGTGCTCAGCTAGCTAGGGAGTGATGGATATCACTTTTGCCGGCTAGTTTTTAAGCGATGGTGTGGATTAGGTTGTCTGAATCTAAAGGTCCCCCCCTTTTTTTTCTTGATGACAACAAATTTCCAACTAGTGTTTCACCCATCTAGCTATTATATTACCAAAAAACTGCTCCATACATGGTCTGCTCTTACAAGGACTTCTTTATTTTTAGTTATTTACTTTGTTGGCACTGGGATCAAACTCAGGACCTTATGCTTGTGCGGCAGGTGCCAGAACTACTAAGCCAAATGCCCAGCTCTTCTTCACACTCGTTCCATTTTGTCTTACTCATCCAGTTTGCCAAAACTTGAAGTCAATTCTTTTACATTTTTAAACTGAAAGATGAAATTATATGCATCTGTCATACATAGTGTGATGCTTTGAAGCATGTATACATCATAAAATGATTAAATCTAGCTGATTGATTTATGAATTTCCTACATAGTTATCATTTTTGTGGAGATAACGATATTCATTCTCAGCATTTTTCAAGAAGACAAAATATTGTTATTAACTCTAGTTGCCATATTGTACAATAGAATCTGTGAATTCACTCGCTTTACTTAACTGAAATCTCATGTCCTTTGACCAACGTCTTTCCAAGCTATATTAGTATTAGTAAGCTTTGTATTAGTAAGCTTTGTATTAGTAACATATTAGTTACTAATATGTAACTCTGTATTAGTAAGCTTTCCCCTTGCTGACACGCACAAGTTGAAGGAACAGAGGATTAATTTGGCCGACAGTGTTGACGAATTCAGTCCATAGTGGGCTCCCTCCAAAGAGGGAACATATTGATGAAAGGTACGGCAGAACAAAGCTGCTTTGTGGGTGGGAAACAGAAAGGGAAAGCACCCCAGAGGGCATGTCCTATTGACCACTTGTATGATCTTACATGTGTATCTTTGCACCCAGTTACTGTGCCCACACTGCCATCCTCTCCTGACTGTCACTGAAACTCTGGCCTTGTTGGTTTTGGACTCTGTAAGAATCTTCCTCCCATGTGTCACCTCCAAACTAATTCTCCATATCAGTCCCTACCTTTCACTCCGCAGCTCTTGAACTGACACTGGTCAAGCTTTGTTGGCTGCTCTCCTCCCTCCAACTGTTATCCAGATCTTTGCATCTAATCAGTGTGTCTTTTTTCATCTTTATCCTTCTACCTCCCTAAGCCCCACATCCACCAATATGAGTTGCATTTATTCCACCATGGATGCCTTTTCATTTTTAAAATGAAAAGTAGCTTTTGTTCTGATTCCAAGTGATTCATTGTATCACATTTGAAGATGTACAAAAAGATACAGAAGAAAACAAATTCAATCAGAATCTAACAGTCAAAAAACCCACAAAAACCAAAGTCTTTCTCTTTGCCTCTGTGTATCTGTCTGTGTAATAGCAACAATAAAATACTTTCAAATATTATTATGAGCCAGAAATCTGTACTTAGCATTTTATACAGATTATCCCATTTAATATTCAGAAATGTCCCACGAGATATAGTATTTATCCTTCATTCCAGATAAATGAGTTCTGGGTTCTAATGGCATGTCTAAATTTATACTTAAATTTCTTTCTAGAATTTAACCACTACTACTGGCTACTAATTTCTTCTAAAGGCAAAACATTCATTTTTTCAAGTTATTTGGTGCCAAATTTGCTGTGGGAAGTTGAAAAGGGCTCAGTCACAACTGTGTTCCATCTGTATCTGCAGCACAGTAGCTGAGAAAACATAATTAATTATAAACTCACAGCCTCCGAAAGGCTGATTGTCTTGTACTCACAGTTAGAATCATGTTCCCACCCTGTAATTTCAGTTTTCTGTGGAAAAACCTTGTGTAAATTCATAATGGTAATTTCACAAAAGTGGAAGACAAAATAATTTGGCAATATAATGCAAAAGAGAGAGTTTTTATAAAGGTAAGTCACTTGGAACCATGTGCTGTGTTCATTGTAAAGGGCTGAAAGACAGAACTATGAGACCTAAGAGCTGGTAATCGTAAAAACAGTTGATTGTAGTGTACTTTTGATGGGAACGATCCTGTTTGAGAGAAATAACTGCACAGTGGAAACTGACCAGGCATGCCTGCAGAGGGACTTTGGACTTAACTCACCTTCACCTCTGGTAGCAACAAAGACTCTGGTGGTTCCACACGCTGTGATGCTTCAGGGTAGAACCACACCAGAATCTACATAACTTCTTTAAGACTATAGTCGGTATCTGCCCTGCCCTCCCCAGTCTTTTGGAATATATGTAATAAAAGACGTGGCAGGCTGGGGTCTGGGCTCCTGCTGCCTACAGTAGCATGAATCAGGCCCAGGCTCAGCTTGTCTAAGACTCATTTCTGCCTAATTATTATTTTTCCATGTGTCGTTGACTCACAGGAGATTAGAACTTAATGCAAAAGTTCTAGTTGTGTCCCCTTCCCATTTCCCACATACCTTAGTCTGCACTTTTCTGCCTTGTGATTTCCTTATTCATAAATGGACACCTTCATTAGTCATGGACCCTAGTAAGCCGTAACAGCTGTTCAGAAGATAATTTTAATTTTAATTGTGATTTAACTCCTGGATTTAAAAAATGCCAAATGTATAGAGATTTGTTTTTATAAACTGTAATTCAGTGTGAAACCATGCCATTCTGCTTACTAAAGTTGGATATGTTATTCTCCATCACTAGGGAAATTGAATCCATGTAAAAAGACATTCATTTAAAGTCATTGGCTCACATGACTGGGGAGACAGGCAGGAGTGAAGTTTAAGGGGAGGGAGGTGAGCCAGACACTCGTGGCAGAGTTATTACTGCAGCTGGAGTCCAACATCAGTGCGAGGCAAGATTCTTGCTCAGAGGAATCCATCCTGTTTTCTCTGAAGGGTTTCACTTGCTCACATAAGCTTCACCAATGTGATGGAAGTTATTTTGAAGTCTGCAGATTCAAAGGCAATGACATCTAACATATCTTCACAGTAGTACCTAACTAGATAACATAGGTGTCCTGGTACAAGTGCAGATAACCAAAAACTGTCACAGAAATTTTGGTGCAGGTGGAGTACAAACCAAAGAATCGTTTTCAAAAGTGGCTTCAAGATGTTATGAAACCTGTGGTATGCAGGTCACATTTTGAATTAGACTGATGAAATTGAACATGTATTATGTTCATTCTGATCTCTCTCAGTATTTCTTTAATTTTTTAAAACTTACTATTAATTTTAATTTTCCTGGGGGAGAGTACTTTAGACAGACTACAATTTGCAGTTATTCCTTTACCTTATTGGCATTTTCGAACAAAGGACAGTCACATAGAACTGAAGCCAAGGTCAATGGATTCTTTGGTTATTCTTCACATATGAAACTGTTAAAACATTTCTTGGTTTTTTTGAATGGTTTTATTGGTACATTTTATATACACATCATGATCACAATTGACATTGAGAATTTGTGCAGTACATGACATAACTTAAATCTCATTTTTCCCATTCCCTTGCCCACCCTACAACTCCTACTCCCTATATACATAAACTATCTTTATAACCATCAGTTTTTTCCCTTCTATACTTACCCCTAGCCCCCTTTTCCCTTTGAATATTTTCTATTTCACATTATCTATCACATATTTTAGAACTCATTTACATTTTCAGTTTCTCATACCAGAGAAAAGATACAGTATTTACACATCTGTGACTTTAAAAAAATCTTAATTTAATTACAAGACACATTAGAAAATAAATTCAAACAATGTAAAAAATTAGTGTGTATCTTATAATGCATGCCACTTTATAATTCCTGTGACTACATGGCATTCATATTAGGAGCATTACACAGAAATTTGCTTCATTATTAGTGATATATATATTAGCTTCATTGTTATAGTTATATATATATAAAACTATATACACCCTGTTGCTATTTAAAATATTTTGCAACATTTTTGTTATGTAATTTAATAGTAGCAAGATATATGTTTACAGAAGGGCATATAAAACTATGTATGAATCTATTTTTTTTTTTTTTGGTTTTTGGTTTATTTTTTGTTTTTTTCAGAACCAGGGATGTACTCAGGCCCTTGTGCTTCCAAGGTAGGCATGAAACCATTTGAGCCAAATCCTGGCTATATGAATCTAATATTAAGCCAAACAACTTTCTTGTTATTAGAGGAATGAGCATAATTGCACATTTTCTTACAACCCCAAAATCAAGTGTTATGGATCAGTAATTTGGAATCACCATGGAAGCTCCTTGAATAGAGTTTGAGATTCACTAAGTCTGGGCTGGAGCCTGAAATTACAAATTTCTCACAATCTTCTGAACCTTGTCCGTGTTGTCAATCCATGGACAACAATTTGAGTGACAAGACTTCTCACAGAGATACCTGTAAGTACATGAAAGCTGCATTACATGGTATAAGATACACATAAAAGGATTAGCTGCCACATATCAGTCCAGATTTGGCTAATACTCTCACCATGTATTATATGAGTGTGACCTATTTATTATAACATTTTCTGTTCTAAAGATGCATATGTGTGATATGCGACAAAAACACCTCAAAATGAATTGAGTCAAGTAAGTATAAAAATTCTGTTAAATCATTTAATATTTTTCTTAACAGTACATAGACAAATGATGTACCTTAAAAATGAACACATTTTCTATATATGAAATAGGGAAAAAGAAGTGAAGGTAGAACATACCAGATATGACTCTTGCCCATGGGCACTGGCCACTTTCAGCAAAAGAGAGATTACCCTTGGTCATGTGGCCTCTGAGTTGGTGGCTGTCTCCTGTCGCAGTAAGCACAGGAAGCCCTGGACTTACCATAGTTTTACTTAGGAATTTTTGAAAGATTGCCATGCTGCAAATAGGAAACATATTTACTTGAAAGCACACTTTGAGTTTTATATATTGACTTTTTCCTGGACAACTGACCCATTTGTGAGCATCTTCTGACACTAGGCCTCAGCCCAGCTCCCAGTCAGCTGTGTGGGCATGAGGGTAAACAGACGGCACTCATCAGGGTCTGCAGTAAATCGCGAGCCTGTGATGATTGGTAGGTTAGTAGTAGTGAGATGCATCTGCAGTGTATAGCATGTTTACTTCACCGTGCTCATCAGGATGTGATCCCATTGTAATTGGAGACGTATCTATGTGATTCCAGATGTTAAAGGCATCATCTGGAGTGGGGCCATTCTAATTACTTTCTGCACAGATGGCAAATTCAGAACACATCAGGTCACAAGCAAGTAGACCCTCTCCCTCTTCTTCCTTTTCCTTCTTTTCATTTTTCCCCCACTCTTTACCTTCTCTTTTTCTTTTTTTCTTCATTAATACAGAAAGAACCTCAACCTTGAAGCTCAATGAGTTTTCACACACACACACACACACACACACACACACATATGTATAAAACATCACTACTCAGACCTAAAGAAATATTTTTAAGAACATCTTTGAGAAAAATGGAATTTTCTTCCTTTTTAATCCATTCTTCTACTTAGCCAGGCCCCCCGGGGAAGTATGAAGAAATAACGCATAACTTCAGAGAAAAGGACAAAGCTCATTTTAGCTCAGTGCCAGCATCAAACAAGTCTGGAGTCTTTGCTAGTAAGACTGCTTTTGAGAAAATGTCTTTCTCTCTTTTTTTACTTATCTGGTGGGTTTCCTTTCACATTTAATATTTTCCTATAGAGAACTATGTTTACTTCTCTCCTGCCTCCACCCCTCACTGAAACAGTTACATTTGTCTGGTCTTCTTGATCATCTGATTCCACAGTTTCCCTCCTCAACTCCTTCTACATTGTTATTTAGGTTTAAACAGCAGTAACTGAACTTGCAGTAGAAGTAGCTAGTTTGAACACTTAAATAAAATTTTTTAAAAAGGAATTAGGTTGAGAAGATTCCAGGGTATATCAGAAAATCAAAGTAAAATTTGGATGAGCAACACAAGTCAAGAACCTCAGCAGTAGAATTCTTAAAACTTGACCTCAGTATGTCTAAAATCAATTACCAGGACTCTCTCATTTTCTCTACCAAGTGGAGTTTGTGGGTGATAGTCTTGGGTCCATCCTTGAATCTGAAAGTTTCTAGGGATAGAAGAGTTCTGAAGATGCAAACTTCAGGAGTTTCCAGCCATTCCCAGGTCCTGGGAGCCGACAGACACTCAGTAGTCTAGGATGGACTTTGCAAATGTCTTAGAAATATTAACTTTTGGGCCAGAGGTTTAGCTCAGTGGTTCCGGTGCCTGTCCTGCAAGCGCAATGGCCCAAGTTCAATCCTCTTTAACCACATACCATACTGGGTGTAGAGACTCATGCCCAGCAGCAATTGGTACCACATACCACAGTGCCGGGCGTGGTGGCTCATGCCTGTAATCCCAGCACTAGGGAAGCAGAGGCAGAAGGATTGCTGTGATGTGAGTTTGAGGCTGAACTCAGGGCCAGCCTGAACTATAAAGAGAAACACTGTCTCAAAAAACCTTTTAAAAAAAAAGAAGAAGAGGAGGAGGAGGAGGAGGAGGAGGAGGAAGAAGAAGAAGAAGAAGAAGAAGAAGAAGAAGAAGAAGAAGAAGAAGAAGAAGGAGAAGAAGAAGAAAGAAGAATATATTAACTGTTGCTACAAAGAAATTTCCCCTTCTCTACCAGGCATATCACCCAGTAAATGAGAAGTCCCTTTATCATCTTCTCTGTAGCAGTGGTGGCTTCATGTCACTCCATTTAAAGAGAGGGTGTTGGATCTGTGTCTCTATTTGCCCAGGAAATTTTATGTCTTTAAGTTATCCTGCATTTTAACATAAAAGAGGTTAAAAGTGTGGGGCCAGGTGGTTAGACTTGGTGAGTTTTGTGTTGGTTGCTGCTAACACTGGAGACTCTCTTAGTAAATGACTCAACCAAACAATCAAATAAACTAAGTTGAACTATATCTTGACACAAAATATTCTCTCTGAACCCCTAAATTTGTATAAAAATGTTTTCACCTTTGCAAACATGATAAGATTTACTCTGTTGCTAAGACTTTTCAGGGATTTCAAAGTGGAGTTTCATTCAGTTACTCACCAATGATATATTATTGAAGCCTGATAACATATTTGGGATGACAACGCACTGAGACAATTAAATTTTTGTCAGAGAAATGATTGAGGTTTCAGAATTTAGCTGAACAGATGACACTATCAGAAAGTTTAAAATAGTCAGAAAGCAACTAATATACTTTCAACTCGGACTAAGACCATACTGCCAGTAAAACAAATAGTTAAATTATGTTCACTTAAATAGAACAGGGTATTGTGAAATAGGACAAAAAATATGTTCAAAGGGGAAAGGGAATTGAGTTGGAGTAGGAGAGAATAAAGAAAGGAAATTAAAAATTTGATGATAAAAAGGGAAAAATGAAAACAAAGCTCATGTATATGGGAGGTGAGAGTTGAAGGAAGGACAGGGGAACAGGAAAAAATAAGAATCAAGATATATCATGTACTGGCATAAATTCTCAATGATGAATGGGATCACAATGTATTCCAAAAATGTACCAATAAACTCAATCTAATAATAATGAAAAAATTTAGCAGGAACAATTCTGGCAGTCACTTATATGAGTGAAGACAGGATGGGGAAAAAAGAAAGATAGGACATTCTCTTTAGCGAAGTACCAGTGCCCTCTACCCAGTGCAGGAAATCATCTTTCAGACTGGAGTGATGTGAGAGGCTGATACTCTGCAGAGGTCTGGCAGGGCCAGCAAACCCATTGTTACACTATTGTGTGACTGCCGTCAGTCAAATGGAAAATCCCTATTGCACATAAGAAGACCAAAACTCAGGGCACATCTGGGACACTCCTTGCTTTTCAGGCTTGAAAGTTTTCATTCAATGCAGGGAAAAAAATAAGTGCAATTAACTTAAACTACAAAAGTCTCAAACAGAAAACTTCCTCTAAAACAGCCAAAAAAAAGATTGACTGGGTGTAATCCACACCTTAGTGGATGTGAGCCTGGTATGAACATGAATGGAGTCATATTTAAAGATGAAGCCAGATAAAATAATTTGTTATTTTTTATTCTCCACCCTTCTCTGTCAGTTACAAGTAGTTGCCATGATTTTTTCCATGATCTACTTACTCCGAAATTATTTAATATTTGCTACAATGCCCTTTGTTGTCATCTCAACAATGTTCACAGCATCTTCACAAGTGTCTCAGTCAGCTTCTCATTGCTGGAACAAAATATCTGCCACACACACAACTTAAAGCAGGAAAGATTTATTTTAGCTGACAATTTCAGAGGTTTACAGGCCATGCCAGCTGGTTCCATGGCAGAAATACCACACTGGAGGGTCATGGCATAGGAAAACTTTACCCTCTCAGGGAATCAGAGAGAGGCAAGGAGGAAAGGGCTAGAGACTCTCCTCCATCTCGCAACCTACTCCCTCCTACCAAGCTCTACTTTCTCTAACAGTGTCCTCAGCTAAAAACCAATCAGCGTAACCACTGGTACAGTGAGTAACCTCATGAGTGGCACTAATCACCTTCCAAACAACCACCTCTGAATGCATCATTCTTTGGGAGACGTAGGTCCAAATCATAACAATCAATACTCAATATTAAGAAACTACTTTCTTTGCTCATTCATAAAAAAGCAAAGCTCCTCATTCATTAGATTCTTTCACAAGATGGGAACAGTTCAGTCACATTTTCAGACTCTACTTCTAATGTTATTTCAGTCATACCTATAGTTACGTCTTCCACTCATATCTTGAACTTTTCAAAGTGGGATCCACTTTGGGGCCATTGTATGGTTATTCACTGACTAGTTTCAATATCACTGAGTTGTGCAATAAAGCCCTTGTAAGGGAAACAGAAGAAGGGCTGTGGTACTACACAACAATCACATGGCAACAGCCAGTGTCACTGATCACAGGTCACCGTAACAGGTGTAAGAAAAACAAAAAAGGGGCCGGGGAGTTAGCTCAGTGGTTCCGGCGCCTGTCTCGCAAGCGCAAGGACCCGCGTTCGATTCCCCGGTAACCACATAACAATATGGGTGTGGAGACTCACACCCAGCAGCAACCAGCACCACAGACCACAGTGCCGGGAGTGGTGGCTCACGCCTGTCATCCCAGCACTCGGGAGGCAGAGGCAGGAGGATTGTGATGTGAGTTGGAGGCTGAGCTCAGGGCCAGCCTGAACCACAAAACGAGACCCTGTCTCCAAAAACCTTAAAAAAAAAAAAAAAAAAAAAGAAAAACAGAAAAGCCTGAAATACTGTAAGAATTACCAGGAAATTACTGGGAAACATGAGAAGAGCACATTCTGTGGGAAAAGGTGTCAATATACTTACTTTATTTTGTGTTGCCACAAATGTTTAACTTGTCTAAAAACTAAAAGCAATATTTGTGTGGTACAATAGTGCAAAGGGCAATAAAATGAGGTGATATATGTTTAATACATGTCTTAGTCTTTGGGGGTGGATTGATCTTGAGACTGGATGATTTATAAAGAAAAGTGGTTTAGGTAGCTCACAGTTTTGAAGGTGCATAGTTCAAGATCAGGCAGCCTGTCTTACATACTTTTATCATGCTGCTGAGATCATATGCAGACACCTAAAGTTAAAAGAGGGAAGGTTTATTTAGGACACAGTTTGGAAAGGTGTCAGTCCATAATCAGCAGGCTCCATGACAGAGTGAGACAGTTCACAGCCAGCAGAAGGAAGCAAAGCAGGCAAGGGACTTTAAACAGTGTCTTTCTACCCCTTTTATGTTATCCAGACTCTAGGGTATTTAGCACCCACACCCTTAACCCTAACATCCTTGACCCTAGCATTACATGCCAATCAGCTATATACCCTAGATCCAGCCACCTTAATGTTGACAGCCAGATTGCAACATGGGCTTTTGTGGGGACAAACCATATCCAAACCACAGCAATATATATAATTGTATATGTTTCCAGCACATGAATGTTTCCTTCTTACATACCAAAAATCACTTTCCAAGGTATCATATACTCAATATTTATAGGCCTCAGAGGGACCATAAAGGACAAAGGAATAAGAATTGGGTGACTCTCAGTTAGGAGCCTGGCAGCCAGGTTATTTTTTCTGTAGTGTCAAGAGCCAAGACATTCATGACCATAAAACTTAATAGTTATAGTGAGTGCCTCTTTGTAATCAAATTTCCAAATTAATTATAATTATATACTAGGCGAATTTCTAAAATTTTACCTATAAAATTTACTGCATAGAATTCTAAGCCTCAGTTCTGGCACCCATACAAAAAATCTTTAATCTCACTGCCCACTATTTAAAATATAGTCACAATCTTTATGAAAGAAAATGGGTTTTGGGGACAGGTTGACAGATATTCAAATCCAACTTCTGACACTTTGCATGAATTTGGAAAGGTACATAACTTTTTAAATTGTCAGTTCTCCTTTCATCAAAAACATAGTCCTCAGTGAATACCTTATACCATTGCTGTGACGTGCAAATGAATTATAGGCAGCTCGAAGCACAGGATCTCTCATCTGGCTGGTGCTCCATCAGGGTTTGTTTTGTCTGAAACAGGGTCTCCTTTTGCTTTGTATCCCCCCAAAACCTTAAGTTCTTAATCCTTCTGCTTCAGTCTCCCAAGTGCTGGAAAATATTCTTTTATGTTTCATGTTGTAGTTTTGGGTTTTTTTTGCTTTTTTGAGGTAGTCTAGCGAGTCATTCACCCTAGCTTTCAATTCACGCCTTGACTCACTGCGATTCTCCTGCCTCAACTTCCCTTAATCTCCCAAGTGCTTGGATTACAGGTGAGTGTCACCATGTCTACCTTTTCTTTTTATTTGAAATTGAAGAGAACTGAGCAGTGAGGAGCATCAGGCTATCACTATGACTTTGGAAGGATCTATGAAACATGAAAATTCTCTTGCTCTGATTAATGAGATTTCTCTCCTGCCAGTTCTAATATTATAACTAAACAAACATGATGTGGTCTCTAGAAAGCCCTAAGTCTAAGCAACACTGTATTTTTAAATCAATGGTTAATTCATTACATTGCAAGTAGCTAACATCTCATAAGGCAGAAGAGTGGCTTCGAAGTGCCAAGAAACTGAGAGAGGGAGCCTAAGAAAATGGGCCTGAAGACAACTTTGTGCTTCAAATTAACACAATGCATAAAATAGTTGTAGCAGTCCAAAATATTACCCAGGCCTTCTTTAGCATTGGGTTTCTACACTACTTAGGAAAATATTTACTGACAGTCTTGCTTTTTTGCTGTTGTTGTTTCATGGCATTCAGTGTACTTAGACAGAGACCTAGACACGGAGATACGATTTGTCTGTTGTGGGGGCAGTTTCTAGGGTCTCACATGCAGGGTAAGTGCTCTGGCATTGAGCAACTCCCTGAGCCCCTAAAAACTGGATTTTTATAATACTTCTTGAAGTAAATATGCTTGTATTACACAATGATACATGTGAAGAAACTAAAGCTCAGATATTAGTTGAGTTATTTTTCCTTATATTGTACATCTGCTCGTTTCATAATTATCATTGAAATATCACTCTTCAGTTCATAACCCAAATAATCCTGTAATTAATAACTCATTTAAAATAGCATCCTCATTCCTTTTTCTTGCATCTTCTGTACAAGAGTAATGAGTAGCACCACAGAAGTAATAGTATCTTTTACAGGAAGTATATTAAACTTTTGATGCTTAGTACAATTAAATATGTATTTTGTCTTAGCGAATCTAAGTTGCTGTGGATACACAGTTAATGTAGTCTAAAATATTTTCACCTGTAGGGTCAACTGTAATACTGAATAGGGACAGTGGACAGAAAAGCATACATATTGGACACTCACACACACATAGGGGTGGACAAAGTAACACAGAAGAATGAAAGAATACATTGTAAACCCCCAGATGACATTTGTGGGAGGATACACTCTGAGGAAACCTATAATTCTAGATAAAGAGACTGGCATAAGAATGTAAAAACAAATGTTTAAATCCTAAGGAGATAAAACAGGAAAAAAGAAATCCCAAACTTTTAGCTCAACTGTGTGTATAATAGCATTATTTTTAATTACTAAGCCATTCAAAAGCAGTTCGAATGTCCACAAGTAATAGTAAAATAGTGTCTGGAGTGTTCCATCGCTATGCAAATGATGTTTATGAAGAGGTTTACTAACACAAAAATATGGTTTTGATTAATAGTAAAAAAACAAAAAACAAAAAACAGGAACATGAGAGCCAAAAGCAGATGTACATGGCAATGTGTTTCTGAAAAAACTATGTACTTGTATACAAAACAATATCATTAAGAAAAACAGCACGTCATTTGCATAATAGTGTACAGGCATGGGATTGACTTCTCTGTTTCTATATTTCACTTTTTTTATAAGGGGAGAATATGCTTTATTTTCTTTTAAGCTACCTAGTATCCTACTTTTACATATAAAACAAATCATGCACCTTGCATCTGCCAGGAAAACAGAAATACAAGAGGTACTGTGCTTCAGAAATGGCCTGGATGTTGGAAGCAGGAGGGCACTGTATCTCCGGAGTGAAGGAAGGATCATTGCTGAATAGTCCAGGACAGGAACAGGAGGGTAGCAGAACGGAAGTCTCTCCTCCACTTTCTCCTGGTCTCTCCTGGTTGCCTCCTTGTGGCAAAACTTAGGAATCTACTGCAATCAGAGAAACGGAGGTTTAATCCTTCATAATGAATGGACTAGTTACTGCATGCATGTACTAAAAGCTTTCTAAATTAAAAAACAAAGCAAAACAAAACAAAACAAACAAAAAAACAAGAAGGTTTGTCCCAGGAAGAACACCATGAAGAATGAATTCGGAACTAAGATAATAACAGAAACCACAGACTTATTTTGCATAAAAAGTAAGAATGGTCTGTAAGATTCACTGCCCAAAAGCAAACATCTTAGGGTAATAGTATTGAGACATAGAAACTTTTATTAATGAGTCTAGTAATTTGATATCCAAAGCCAAAGTGATCCTTAATGTGATGAATCGAGCACATGTAAGTGCTGTGAAACTTTTAGCATGTATCATTTGTTCTTATTAAAGTGAATCAGCCATCACCATTCTACTCCAATAGATATTTTATTAAAGAAATGACTTTAAATGTACATGATAAATGAACTGTGTTGAAACTTCTATTTTTCTTTAGTTCTAACCTCCTGATCTTAATTAGCTTCTCCACTTTTGTTCCCATAGAAACAAACAATGCAATCAATAAGGTGCAAAGCGTAGTAAGGTACATGCAGAAGGATTCTTCAAGTATTGTAACAACATTCTTGCAAGTCATGAGACAAATTAGTATTTGAAATTAGATTAGAGGCATTACACTTCAAAATTCAGGATGGAAACTGCAGTCAAATGGTAAACAAAGATGATCAACTTTGTCTCTGCTCCTCTGTTTTCTGTATTCCAATGCAAAGTAACTATGGAGCTTAGAAAATTGGAGATCATAATTTTGTATGGCAATTCTTTTGGTTTCTGTTTCTTTTTATTGCATTGTGTCTTATTCCTTCACCTATTGCACATTCTCCCACAGACAATAAAAATGAGCCAACAATGTCTACAAAGCATCTAACATAAAAGCCGAGCTCCTTTGCTGGAAAGATATGTCCCGTTCAGACCTCTTCTTCCACCCGAGTTCCAGACTGTGCCTACACAGTTGCGTGCTCAAGGCCTGAGCAAATACAAACTGCTCCTGAGAGTAAAGTTGCCCTTGACTGCTTGGGCAGACAAACACCAGCAGGGTGTAGCACTTCCGGGTTAGCCTATGCTTAAATACGAGGTGCACCAGTGACAGGACCGTGACTAGAATACACACCCCGCTAACATTCCAGTGAAGCCATTCTATATCTGGCTGTCAATACATTACTACACCTCTGTCATTTGGGAGAATGGCTGCAAGTACCAACAGTTGACAAAACAAACTGAAGCAATCATTGTTTATGAGTGTTTTGCTTAAAAAATACAGTAAAGTAGGTTCAAGGATATTTCTGCCTCCCTTAGACCTTCATTTCTTGTATTTCAATGTGATTTTATGAATACAGAAATGTGAATTAAGGGCTCTGGTTCAGGAATTTTGATTATAAAACTTTATTCCTCCTGTGCACTTTGGAGAAAAAAAAGATAAAAACAGCTGTAATAATACATACTTATCATCTTCCTTTCATCTTTTCTGTGTTGTTTTACTCTGCCAAAAACTAATGCTTAAAATATTCTTCCCAAATATACCAATAAAATGATAGACTACTTTGTCATTCAACTGGTACTATTGACTTCTTGTCTTACATATATATATATATATATATATATATATATATATATGTATATATATATATGTATATATTACATATATATACACATATATGTGAGTGATGTTATAGAGGCTTACTGTACATGTGATTATGTTGAGATAGTTTCATACTGGGAATATATATATATTACATTTAATATATATGTATGAAGAGAAAACATTATAAAAAGAATTAGGTTCACAAATTGAGTCTTCCAATATATTCTGGTATATACTGGGAATAAGTTGTTTTTTGTTGTTGTTGGGTTTTTTTGTTTTGTCTTGTTTTTGTTTTTTTGTTTGCAGAACCAGGAATCAAAGTCAGGACTCTGCATTTTCCAACCAGGCACAGAACACTGAGGTACATCCCTGGCCCTTCTTTATCTTTTTACTTCAGTACAAGGGATTAAATTAAGGGCCTGAAATGTGTTCATATTATATTTTATAGTATAATCTCTTTCCTGTCTCCAAATACTGACTTACCATATTATAGAAAAATACCACACAGATTTGGCACGTTCCCCAAGGGAATATAGTACAGTGTTGTTATTCTTTCCCTTCAATTTGCTCACTAACAGACTCAATCCTTTGTGGATGTCACAATTTCCCCATTTTCTCAGCTCCATTATCTTCAGTGCTGTTTCATTTAGCTGTCTTAGGGCACACCACTTTGAACTACCTTATCTGAATCTGTGTCATTAAGAACTTTAGGTATGAAACTCCCAGTCCTAACACAATTCCTATTTACAGTGTCTGGCTGTTCGTCAGTTCTTAGCTGCCCCATGTGTAACTTAGTGCTTCCTTCTGCCTTAGGCTCGTACAAGAACTTACAATATAAATAAGCTAATAAAATTTGAATAAAAACAATATATGCCATTTCTAGATAGAAGATTAAGGACAACTGAGTATCTTACAGCTTTCTGTTTGCTACAAACAAAGGTGTTCCTGACTACAAATAAAGGTGTTCTGTCCTTGGCTTGAGTTCTAGAGTGTCAGCAAAGGCAACACTGAATAGATGACCCATCTAACCTGAAGCAGATATGAAATGTGAGCATGAAGTGGTCCCTGTGGCTGTACAGTAGTAAGCCAGAACTTGCTGTGCTCTAAGAGAGTTTTACTAGAAGAGAGTGAGATGCACGTGCTTTTGCATCAGTGCAACTTCCACGTCACCTCTGCAGCACTGATTAGAGGAGCAGACAGACACCGTGGCCCTCAGCACCTAAGGGATCTACTGTCCAGTCTTTTGAAAAAACATATCTGATTCTGCTTTTAGTCACTGGGGTTCCAGAGATGTTTGTTACTGCAGCTTAGCATAGACCATCCATTCCTGTCGGCTACTTTTATCTTTGTTTTGTCTCACAGACTAAGTAATTAGCTTTAATCTCAATGTGAACTTTTCTCATGTTTCTCTGATGGAAGAGTTGACCATAGAGTAGAGTCTGGCCTGACTGCAGAGGAGTGACAGAGTGTGTGGCACTGAGTGCTGGGGCCAGACACAGCCAGTTCCAACTAGAGAAATCCCAAGCATCCTCAGGACAGTGCAGAAAGGGGACAAGTTAGAAGACCCAGAGGGCTGGGAAATTGTCCTGGGTGGTCCTGCTTCCAGTCTCTTACTGGAGCAAGGTTCTGGTTCCCAGACTGAAGACAAGAAGACAAAGCAAAACAACAGGCTCCTGTCATTGGAGGCAGCATTCTGAGCACATGTAAAAATTTCAGGGGAAATCTGGTTAGAAATAAAAGATAGGACCTAAAAGAGAGTCAGGTCTGAACTATGGGGTAATTGTTTGAAAAATGTGGTGATAAAAAGGAAAGGAACCAAAAGCAGACAGACAACTCCAGCTATTTCTAAGAATAGGGACCCCTGATTAATTGACTGGCTGTAAATTGTCTTCAGTGGATTGGAATGGGCAGTTTGATGCTCAGTGACAAGTTATAGGACAAGAGACACACAGATGATCTGTAACTACGTTAGTTAAGATCCGTGTGTATAAATGGTCAGGACTGAGAGGAGGAGGCATGGTGGGCTCAGCTCTAGCTAATTTGGAAGAAGGTGAAGTTAGTAAAATAAATTTCTGATTTCCTATATTGCACTGTCTTTGTCTTTGTTTTCCACTTGGCCCTTTAGTCTTCCATATTCTCATACCATCCCAGCCCTTTCTGTTTCAGTTTACTTCTTAAGCCCCTTAGACTCTATAGTCAGCTATTTCACGTGCATTTCACTTCGTTTGAGCTCAGGCTGCCATCAGTGTTTTTCCCCAAAATCCTAATCCAGCCACAAGTTGGTTCGCATCCTTGAATCTTTTTCCCAGGCCTTTTAGCCTTGCTTGAGAAACTTACCAAACAGTAATGATTAGTTCCACCACAAATGTGTGCTCTCCAGCTTGGCAGGCTCTAAACTGCAACTCAGCAACTCTTTTAGTCTTCTCTAATTGACTCCTAATTATAATGCCTGTATTATAATTCTAACAGCTGTTTGAAACTCTCTTCAATTCCCAATTACAATCCATTCACTCGTTCAATAAATATTTTTAGCATTCACTGTACAACAAGCTCTCTGCTAGCTGTCAGGAAAACAACGGTGGAAGCAGCAGGCATAGCCCTTAGTTTTGTGGAGTTAATGAATGGGACAGACAAGAACCAAGGAGCAAAGAGATACTATGCTCAGGGCATGAGTAGGGAGAGTACGGGGATGCTGCAAACCTTCCTCATATTGTCTCATCTCATCTCATGACTTTTGGTTTCCTAAATGGTGTTAATGGTAACAGCTACACTGGTATTTTCTTTGCCTCTCAGAAGTTCAGAGCTTATTCTCATGTTTTTTGTTTTGTTTTGTTTTGTTTTGTTTAGGTTTTTTGAGACAGGGTCTCACTTTGTGGTTTAGGCTGGCCTTGAGCTCAGCCTCAAACTCACATCACAGCAATCCTCCTGCCTCTGCCTCCCAAGTGCTGGGATTACAGGCGTGAGCCACCACGCCTGGCACCGTGGTGTGTGGGTACTGGTTGCTGCTGGGCGTGAGTCTCCATGCCCAGTATAGTATGTGGTTACCAGGGATTGAACCCGGGTCCTCGAACTTGCAAGACAGGCGCCGGAACCACTGAGCTAACTCCCCGGCCCTCATTCTCATGTTTAGGGTTGACTCAGGTCCACCAGCATCTCAACTTAAAACAGACTAGTTTGGAGGAAAAACTGACTGGGAGATAAGGGTAAGAGAGAAGCACCTGTAGTATTCAGAGCTGGTGGTCTTTTCTGTGACCAGAAGTAACAGAGAGAGGGTTTCCTCAGGAGCAGCTGGACAGCAAACTCAGGCTCTTCTTTTCGAACTGATGCAGCCTCTAATCTGGAATTATCTAGCCCTCTGCCCTGAAATATCATCAGCTACCCTAACATTTAATGAAGTCCTGTTATACTTAAATTATCTAATGTTTCTTTTGCTTACCACTAAGAACCCTAACAGATACAAGAATCTTACAAATTGTACAGGACGGGTCCATAATGTAGGTGAGAGTAGGCTGTTCCGCTTTGGCTGGAGAAACCAACATTCAAACTAAGACCTGCAGGACAGGCAGGATTGATTCAAATGGAGCATGCAGAAGACAAGTTTTCAGGAAAAGGAGATTGTTGAGAAATAACAGGACATAGCAAATTACTAGAACTCAGTACGGCCAGAGAGTGCAAAGATGGGAATGATGTAGGCCACGAAGGAGTGGACAAGTAAGCAAAGACTTCATCATCTAACCATAAAGCCTGGATAAAGAGTTTGAGTTTTATCCTAAGATCCATAGGAAGCTTATGGAATGTGGTAGCCAGGTCAGTAAGATAAGCAGATAATCAACAGTAGGTCATGTTGCCTACTCTTGGGATATTTCACTGGAGTGGGCCAAGAACCATGGCAGGGAAACGGCTGGGGCTTGAGTCAGAATTACTGGAGCCTGAGTAGAGTGTCAACAAGTGTGAAAGGAAGAAATAGATTAAAGAAAATAGTTTATAAATTCATAGAGAGAGTAAATGTATCCAACATACACTGCTTTCGTGTCCACATTTCCCCATCAACATTTGTTCATTTGTGTTCAGCTGTTTATTTTTTTTTCCGTGAAGTAGAGACTGGTTCAGAGCCAGGAGGATAATCAAGGAGTAGATAAAACAAGACGCCGGTCTTGGGAAGAACAGAGGTGCCAGACAGGAAGTGCAAAGGAAAGAGGTGATGGGAGCAAAGGGTCCATGCTCTTAACGACTACATCAGGTAGAGGTGATAGAGGGACGTGGATTCAGGCTCCTTTATGGGGAAGGCAGGACGCCCAAGCAACCTGCTGGCTTTAGGGGCTTTAGGGGTGAACAGCAGAGGTAGAGGCAATGTGTTCAGGTGTCACAGAGCAGGAAGAGAGAGTGTGGACAAGGCCCACAGACTAGAGAAGAAAGAGAAGAGGATCTCAGAAGGTGAATATGGAGGAGTTTAGAACAGTGTTGTGTTTTTTCCATCCATCCTCTTCTTGGCTTCTAATTCAGAGCAAAATATATTATATCCCAAACACTAATAAAGTTTTTTGTTTTAATTCACTCTACCATACCTTAGTTTTTCTTTTAAATGACACACATATTCAAGTTATTCATTTCTCGAAGGTGCATTTGCTATGTGTCTCACACGATGTCCCATTCTAAAAAGATCTCCTCTTGCCTCTTACTAATTCTTTGGGTATAACATTTTGGCCCATATTCTTTTCAATACTGTGATCCTTCTAATAATACTCATTCCTTTGTATAAACCCCTTCTTGTATGTTTACGTGTGAAAATCTCCTCACCAAGTCACTGCTGCTGTGTCATTCATTTGATCTATTGATTGTCTCCTGCCGAAAGCTGCTGTTGGCTTGAAAGCCCTCTGTCCTCCTCTGTGACTTCATCTTCTCACTCACTGCCTTCTTTTCTCCAGCATGTGCCACATGGGGACTTCTCAGGATTTTCAGTTTCTGACCTGTTTCTCTTACTAGTGCTATATATTTTTCTTGAAAACTCATAATCCAATCTATAGCTTTGGGCTGCCACTTCGGAAAGATTCCCTGTTTACTTTGATGGAACTAGCATACCAGATCCTGAGTCCAAGGTCATTCAATAAAACATGGCTCTTCCTATCCTTGTATCTTATAATTCTCCCATTCTTTCATCTTACTTTATTCCTAAGGCAGCTCTCTTTTCTGAAATTTCACTATCTTGTTTAAACCTTTGCCTTGGCTCTCCCTCTCATCTTTATTTCCTCTGATTGTTTTCTTAATGCTACTGGTAAAATTGTATTTTCTAACTAAAAGTATTATTCACATGTAGTCATCTTTTTTCTGCTAAATAGACAATGTCCTACCGTGGTACTTAGAGTTGTTCATGATCCCATTATATTTTTCTCTTCTTGCTTTATCACATTACTGTTTATTTATTATTTTTTACTTTTATTTGGAGACAGGTTTGCTGTGTAGTCTAGGTTGAACTTGAACTTGAGACCCTCTTGCCTCTGCTTCCAGAGTTCTAGGACAATAGGACAGCATCACTCCAACTGCCAAACTTTATATATCCTCTATACCCATCAAGTACCTCATTATTATCAAATTAAAAGTTATTTTTTCTCATGACTAGTACCATCTAATACTGAAACAGTTCTTGTATTTTTCTTTTTTATTTCTTTGTATTGAAAATCTTACAGATATATCAAAGCCTGATTGAAGTGCTTTTGCCCTTTAGATAATTGTTCTAAACAGAAAATAATGCCCTTACAATCAAAATTAAGAATTCATTTACCCAACAAGTAGTTTTAAGCTCTAATTAATTATTGCAGGTATCATTTGAGGTGCAGTTGTGCATAAGCCGAAGTCTCCACTCTCAGGAGCATACAATTGGGATGTTTATGCATCCCTCCTCTAGATGAGGAGGACAGGAAAGCTGCTCCACAGAGCAGTGTGGGGGAGGGGAGAGTTGAGTTAGGTCATCCAGCCACCCAGCCGTCTAGAGGGACATCTGCCAGGCAGGATGCCAGCACAGGGGGCCGATGTGATGAACAAGAGACCACGTTAGGAGGCCAGCAAGGCTGTTCATAGGGAATGACACAGGGAGAAAGAGGCAATGTGGGAGAAGCCACAGGGATCCGACCACAGAGGGGTTTGAGACAGTGTACAGGGGTCAGTGGGGGCACTGTAAGAGCTGAAAAAAATCTGACTTAGACCCTCAAGGGTTCCATGTGCTGTGGGACCTGCTCTGGTTTGCATGTGAGGGGGTCATGGGTGGAAGGAGAGAAACAGATGAAGACATTATTGCAGTCATTCCCGTAGTAGGTTGCGGACCAACATCATGGTGGAATCAACGTCCTTCACCTGGAGTGTATGTCATAAGACTTACGGTGTGAGCCTTGCACTGTGGGAATTCACCTACTAAGATGTCACCCCGTGCCGAGCATGGCCACGTGCTCCATTTTGTACCTTCCAGAGTGCCCAGCAGAGGTAAGCTGGGTTTACTGTTTTCTTTCTAGCTGGTTTTCACTTAAATTCTACTCACTTATTTGATTTTTTTACAGCGTATATAATGCTCATTCTCCAGAATTTCCTCCTGAGTTTTAATTTATTCCCTTTTAGTCGTCTGTGTGTCCCTTCTCTGAACTGTGGTATAGTAGGATTCCTTTTAGATTATTAAAAATCTTTGGTAATGATGTAAATAGTCTTCGGTACACACATGTGACAAATTTTTTATGGACAAGCCCTCTGAGAATGATTTTACTGACATGAATATTCCATTCAAAATAATATTTGTAGACCTCAGGAATTGAGATGGAATGGCATACAACTTCTGACAATAAAACATTAACTAATTAGAAAGACTTGAAACTTAATACAGGACAATTTCTTTACAAAACAGTGTACAACAGAGAAAGAGGGCTTTTAAAATTTTAATTTTATTTATTTTTACAATGAGATGTTTTATTTATTTATTTTTTATGTTAGGAACTACCTGGCATGATGGCACAATGTAATCCCAGCACTTGGAAGGCTGAGGCAGGAGGACTGCCTCAAGTTTAAGGCCAGCCTGGGCTACATAATGTGTTCAAGGCCTGCCTGACCTAAATCACCAAGCTCTGTCTCAAAAAAAAAAAAAACCAAAAATTCCAAATATAATAAAATAAATAACTTAAATTAATGGATTTTATTGGCACTTTTTGTATACGCATACATCATGCTCTCCAGAGAAGAGTTATTTACAAAGTAGTGAATTCAGCCCATATATAAAATGGAATTTCATTTCCAACAGAGAGCCAATTGCAGACCTCATCCTATGATGGCTGTAGGTGAACTGAAATGATTTATTTTAATTTTCCTATATTTCTTCATGTGTATGGAGGCGAAGCAGACTAATAATACAGAACTCTGAAGGGGAGTAAAGGAAAATGACATAAAATCCTTTGATGAGTTTGTAGAAAAACCAAAGTACAGCAAGTATCACTCTGCAGGATTTTCCTTAGATAGTCTGCTGATTGTGCACTGCCACCCTACTTAGATGAGCTTTGTCTTAGGTGTCCTGCTCCATAACCCAGAGACAGCATCATCTGGGTCCCACGACAGCTGACTTGGCCATGTGTCAACTGGTGGGGATTACAGAAGAAGGAAGACCTGAAATGGAAGAGGCGGCTTGTTCCTCTTATGCTCTTGTTTAGGGCCATACCACCCTGAATGCCAAAGATCTAATCTTTTTGTGCTTGCTTGCTGCTTTCTTGCTGGGCTCTGGCAGTGTCCCCATTCTGTGTCATTTTCTTCCGTGTGTCTCCAGCTCGTTCTGCCCTTTCTCTGGCCAGTCCCTTGCCCTGTTGGTAACCCCTGAGTGGAGAAACACCCCTGATGGTTGCCCGAAATCTGTCTTCATTTCTGTAAGTAGTTCCTTCAAAGTTCACCAAACTATTGGAGTGAAATGTTGTTTGACACTGTGGTCTTGACTGGCTTTTCAAGTCCTTTCAACTACAGCTAATTCCATTAAAATGGGAAAAGATCTGAGATCCGCTAAGCAGGATTTACATTAATTCAACAAACATTTGTAACTATGACTCCTAGCCACATGCTATCTTTCAAGCAGCAGCAATATTAATAGCTAAAATTCAGCCTCTGCTCCCTAAGAATCTGCACACTAGTTGGGGGGGGGGCAGTGAGACACAGGCAGTGTCAGGAGCATAAAAATGTCTACAAACTCAAAGTAAAAATCCGGAAATGGTAGATGCACCCAGGTAAAGAGCATGGGTCTGGAGCACCAGGGAAATGGGCACAGAGAAACCTCATGGGCTCTTTACCGAGATGTACGTGATGATCTAGGTCCCAGACCTCACCCTGTGTAATAGTTTGTGTCTGGATGATCATAGAAGCCTTGTGTACTCAAGATGGAATTCTGGAAGGTGTCTGGATCATGGGTTTGTGATACTCAACACAGGATTAGCCCACTGATGAGATTATAGCTAATGTGATGTTGGGAGGGAAAGTCTGGTTGAGGAGATGGCTCACTGGGTGCATGGTTCAGAAGGGTCTATACCACCCCACCCACCCCTTAATTCTTTTTTCTCTGCTTCCCCCCACCGCCTTGTTCTCTTTTTCTACTGCAGTGCCTCTCTGCCACAAAGCCAGCTGACTATGGTTGGAAACCTCAATACATATGAGAGTATTGAAAAGAGAACAATGGGCGGGATATGGATCGTGGAGGTAACAATGAAAGATGTGAGATATAGACTTGATAAAGAAGAGGATGACAGACTAGGGGATGCAGTGATTGCACACTAAGAAAATTAGACAATCTTGACATTTCTAAAGTAATGTGAGTTATGTATATTGACCAGCTTTATAAGAGTAGACTGGATTTTTGGATTGCGTAGGTAGATGTTGTTGCCATTGACTATTAGCTGTGGTGGAAAGGGGAGTTAGTATGACCCATTTGAATAGGCTGAGATGAAATATTTATAGCAAGGGCAGATTGAGGCTTTTTGAGACTGAAGCTAGTATATGTTTTCTTTTCTTTTTTGAAAAGTTTTTTGAAACAGGGTCTCACTTTGTAGTTCAGGATGGCCCTGAACTCATTATGTAACCCAGGCCAGCCTCGAACTCACAACAATCCATAAGTTGAAGTCTTAACTCGCAGATGAAGTTAAAATGAATAAGATTAGTGCTTCTGACATAATAAGACATATAGAACTGGTCTCCACCCCATTTCCTGACAGGCAAGTCCTAAAAACTTTGAAGTAGAAGTTTTAAGAATCTTCTGGCATGCTAATTAAATTGTAATTGAGGCCTCCTAGAAGGCATGGGGGGTGGTCGCCAAGGGAACCAGCCACATGATCAGAGGATTAGGATTTCCAGCTCCATCCCTGGTGTCTGGGGAGCAAATAGAGACTGATCATCAGTGGCTAATGATTTAACTCATCATCACCATATAATAAAGCCTTCATAAATATCCTGAAGGGTGGGGTTGGAGAACTTCCAGGTTGCAGAACTTGTCCAGGTGCGCAGAGAGGGCATGGAAGCTCTGTGTCCTTCCCATGGATTGTGCCCTATGTACTCATTCTGTCTGTCTGTTTGTATGCTTTGTGATGCTTTTCATGATAAGTAGTACATGCAAGAGACCCAAGGAGGGGTGAGAACCCAGTAAGCAGCCCTTTGGTCAGACACATAGATACCAGTCTGGGCCTTGTAATTAGCATTTGAAGTGAGAGGCAGTCTGTGGAGCTGATTGGAGTCTATTTTAACTCTAGTTAGTGAGAGCTTTAGATTGAATTATGGGAAACCCACCTGGAGAGTTGGTCAGAGAGGGGAGATCCACATTTTGGTGGCTAGAGTGCACTGATGATGAGTACTACAGTTGGAAAAATATATGTTCTACTTATGCTCTTAGAAAAGAGGCCCCAGCAAACCATCTTGCCTCTGCCAAATGGAGATTATAGACAGTGGGTGGTTGTCTAAAAAGAAAGTGGCACTTATCAGCAGAATTTGCCAGTGCTTTGATCTGGGACTTCCCAGCCTCCAGAATTATAAAAATTTAATTTGTATTGCTTATAAAGCCAAGTCTGAAGGTTTTTTTTAATAGCAACCTGAACAGACCAAACACTAAGGTTTTCAACAAATGACCATTGATATGATAAATAAACACTAGTATCCCTTTCAGATGATTGCAAGGAAAATAATTTCTTCAGCACACATGTAATTTCAAAACTAGGGCAAGGAGACAGAAGTAGTGAGTTTATGCAAGAGGAAGCCAAAGAACCCAGATGATTTTCTAGAGGGGTTTTGGAAGACCCTGGCTTGTATGATTAGTGTGATAAACACCCTAAAAGAATCTATATATTCTGCAACACATATATGTGTATTAAGTCTCTGTGGCTCTTGTACAAGAATGCAGATTGAGCAACAGAACATGGAAGGAACATTTCTTCAATTCTTGCCCCAGTAAATGGACATGAAATGTGCTTTTATCATCACTCATCTTTTTAATGTTTAAATTCTTTCTCTAAAAATCATCAATTGAATACTAAGACCATGATCTATCCTCTTTTATATTTCTAGGATCTTTCATAGGACTTCAGTAAAGAATGATCATCAAGAACATTTGTTTAATAAATGATGCAATAAATAAGTGAATGAATGAAGATATAAGAATTATTTTATTATATAATATTTATTGTCATGTTATCTTTATTACATTTCAACTGTGTCTTTAAATGTTTGAATTTATTTGCATAAAATTTTAAATGGGCAAGAGAAATTATATATTTATCTCAATTATTTTAATTAAAATATTTATTGTTACATTATATATACACATCATCATCACACTCAACATTGAGAATTTGTACCAGAATTTGAACTGCCTAATTCTCATTTTTCCCATTTCCCTACCCATCCTACAATTCCCCACTCCCTATATACATAAACTTTGCTTCCTTTTCTTTATTACCATCACATTGGTTTTCCCCTCATTACTTACCCCTACACCCCATGTCCTTTTGAATAATTTCTATTTCACAATATTTATTATATATTCTAGAACTCATTTACATCTCATTTTTTCATACTAGAGAGAACATATGATATTTACACATCTGTCATCTATTTATTTCACTTTTGAGTATGTCCTCCAGTACATTCCATTTGAGTATAAATGACTCAAACATCATTTTGTATGGCAGATTAATACTCCATGCTATATAATAACCACATCTTCTTTATTAAGTCTCCAGTTGATTGACATTTTGGTTGTTTCTAAGACTTAGCTATCACAAACTGAGCTTCTATAATCATAGGTGCACATATGTCACTGTGATATGAATCTTTTAATTCTTTTGTGTATATACCTAGCAGAGTGATCGCTGGGTCAAATGGGATTTCTAATCCTAATTTTTGAGGAAATCTCCACACTGACCTCCCAGTGGTTGCACAAATCTACACTCCCACCAACAGTGGAGAAGGGTTCCTTACCACAGCCTCGCCAGCATTTATTGCTGGCTAATTCTGGGATAGCAGCTATTCATTGTGCATTGAGGTGAAATCTCAGTGTTGTTTTCATCTGCATCTCTCAAATGACCAGTGATGTTGAGCATTTCTTCATATAGGTCTTAGCTACTTTTACTTCTTCCTCTGAGAAGTGTCTATTCATTTCAGATGACCATTTTAAAATTGGGTCTTTAAATTTGGGTGGGCTAATTTTTTTTAAACCACTTATATATTCTAGATAGTAGTCCTTTGTCTGAGAAACAGCTAGTAAAGATTCTTTTCCATATTGTTGGTTGTCTTTTGCTCCGTAGGTGGTTTCCTTTGCTGTGCAGATGCTTTTTAATAAGATGGAATCTCATTTGTGGATTTCTTCTGCCAGTTCTCATGTCTCAATTTTATAAACAGGTCATTTAAAGGAAGTCTCCAACAAAAGTGTTATAATTTCTATTTCTTTTTTGCTTATTTCTAAAGAACATCAGTTATGTGCTAAGAACAAGTTAAAAACATTATTGCTGTGCATGGCAGATTTTTTAAAAGGCATTAATATCCATTTATATATGCCTAGTCTTTCCCCTTCTCTGCCTGAATATAAAATTAATTTGATTATGGAACTTTCCTGTAAGTCTAATTAAGAGCGATTTTGTTTATTAAATATAGTAAAGGTATAAATAAATAGAATTACACTGGCTCCTGCCTAGAAACTGTGCTTACAGATCCACAGGATATTGACTCAGTAGTATTCCACCAGCTTGTTGTAACATGTCGTTTCCTAGAAAAATGATCTGGATTGTGTACCTAGCATTCTAATTAAAACCTGTGGCCATTCATCTATCTAATTGCAACAGTGCCCTCCAGGACACTCCTACTCCAAATGCAACATTCTTCTTTCACTGAGCAAATGACTTTAAAACCTCTTGGCTCCTTGCCAAGACCTGAAGTGACAAATATACTGACTGTGGTAATGTACAAAAACAACCCCTGCATTACTGGCTTAAAAAGTGACCAAGATAGGTAAAGCAGTGAGATTTTCTAGCATATTTCTGGAGGCACAGTTTGGACATTCACCGTCATTATATCTAATTTTCGCCACAAATTAATAAAAGCCATCTGTTAACAAGTAAAGACTTTCTAAAATACACTGAAACCCCTGAGCTCCTAATCTAGGAGGAGAGTGGAACTTTAAAGAGGCAAGCACAATGATGGGAACTTTGTTCTCACTTCAACACTGATGGCCAGAAGCCTCTTTCAAGAATGAACGCAACCAGTGACTCAGGAAACACGAAGATAAATTTACCCCACAACAGAAATATCCAAGTCTAGAATGAAATTGTCATCTGAAAATCTACAGACAATTAGGCTATGGCTGCTATTTTCTATTAAAGTATAGAGTCAGCCTACCTTATCTCCAGGGTCCAAATCCGTGGATTCAACCAACCAATGATTGAAAGTGTTTAGGGGAAAAAAATCAATTTTTTTTGTCCTGAGAAGGTCTAGTTTTCCCCTTGTCCTTGTTATGTAAATGATACACTGTAACAACTATTTATATGGCATTGACATTGTATTAGATATTCTAAGTAATTTAGAGATAATTTAAAACATATAGAAAAATGTGCGTGAGATATACTCAGATACTGTACCATTTTACATAATGGACTTGAGCACTGTGGGTGTTGGGATCCATGGAAGTCCTGGAACTAGGACTAAGAGATACTGAGAGACAACTGTATTTTGTTGTTAGTTTGATTGAGATAATATTTACAGTGAGGTTTAGAAAAGCATAAGTAAAATGTACTTTTTAACACACAAATAAGATATTATCACTCTTACAAGGTTAATGAAGCTGGCATCTATTTATTTCTTAACTATGTTCCAGATACTGTTCTAAGACCTACACCTAACACTAGTTAAATTCTCACAAGCATGAACGGTGCTACTTTTTATCTCAATTTTAAAACATGCAAGGGCAACATAGAAAGTTGAAAACAACTTGGTCAGTGTTTGATATTATGGGGATGATGAGGACTGCTTGAGGTTTCCTCATCTCAAAGTATTTGTCAGTGTTATGGCTTGTACCTGGAACTCCCCCTAAAGTCACATGTGCTCATAGGTGGACTTTGGTAGGTTGCAGGATCATGAATGTGCGATACTGGATTAAGGGTGTGATGACTGGATCTGCCCACTGATTGGTTTAGGATAGTTCTGGGCGTGGACAACGGGAAGCACACCCTGAGTGAGGGTGGCATCAACCAATAGGCTTGTAGTGTAGGTGGTATAGAGAGGGAAAGGAAGACTGCTCGCTGTTTTCTGTCTCCTACATGCCTCACCATGGACTGTTTCTCCTCTGATACATTTCTTTGCCTTAGAGCCAGCTGACTGTGGACAAAAACCTCTACAAACTCTGAGCTAAATTAAACCTTTCTTCTTTTAATTTGGGGTGTCAGGTATTTTGTTCAAGCAACAAGAAAAGTAAGTAGGACAGCCAAGTGTGATGACATATGCCTATAATCCTAGGGTTTGGGAACTCAAAGCAGGAGGATTATGAGTTTGAGGCCAGCCTGAAATATACAGTGAGCTGAAACCCGCCTGGATTACACAGTGAAAGTTTGTCTCAAAAAACTTTTTTCTAAGAATTCTGCTCTCCATTTAAATATCTGGGTTTAAACACAAGTTTTAAAAATCTGAACACTTAGTCACATTTCCATTTTTATTTTACAGGATAAATATATGACATTTGGACTAAATAAGTAATATATTACATTAGGCAACAGTATTCTTAAAGTGTCTTAAGTAGTGGCTGTTAATCCCTGGAATGGCTACTCCCATGCTCACACAACTAGAACTGCAGAATGTCCCATAACCCATCACCCATAAAACACCTATTTGCTCAGAATCTTGCCTCACATCAATCAATCCAAAGACTCGCTCCAGTTCTAATATGCTCTTCCTGATGACCTCTAATTCATGAGTAACAAAAATCATGCATTTGTTTCTCCTACTGAGACTGCATTTAAGAATTGGGGGGGGTGCAATTTTTTTCTCACTGAAATAAGTCAATACACCTTTCTTTAATTATATCATAATAGTTTATTTATGGAGGTTGCTTCAGATGCTTTGGAGCTTCAGTTGGGTTCAGCTGGGACCGTCCACCTTGTTCAGTTCATGCATTCATCTTTCAAGGCTATTTATACCTGTTCAGCTCAAGGTTACCAGAACATAATATAGAAAGGAGTCACATGTTCAGTCTGAACTGATTTTGTTGATGGTCCAGAGTTTATTTTATCTTGAGAAAATTAGATTTCATCCATTGTGGTTTTTGTTATTTGAAACAGACTTGTCTTTGTAGTAGGCAGATCAGAAATTGGCTCCAGCGATTTCTGCCTCCTAGTATTTCTGTTCTTGTGGAATATTATTTTTATTTATTTAGTAATAATAGTATTTGATTTTTGAGATAGTTCAGACTGTCCTTGAACTGACAATGTAGCCCAGGCAGGCCTTGAACTCTTAGTGATCCTCCTGCTTCAGCCTCCTGAATGCTGGGATTACAGGAGTGTGTATGTGTCACCACACCCAGGCTTCTTGTGGAATCTTATCCCAGTGATGGGTAGGTGGATATGGTGACCTGATTCTGATTTGCAGAATTCATGAAAAGTGATACAATGTGGCCTCCAAGATGAGGAAGAATGATTGATTTCTTGCTAGAAAGGACTGTCTTCCTCACTGGATTCTGAGTAAAGCCAAGTGTCATAGTACAGATCGACTGTGGGGGGGCTCCAGCGGGTGGGGGTGGGGGCTCCAGGGCTCCAGCTGAAGCTCCCAGGATTTGCATGAGGCAGCTTGGAAGTGGACCCTGCCTGCCTCGGGTGTTGAGGAGACTGAGGAATCTCTAGACAAGACCAGAGCAACCTGGAGGAAAAACCTGAAGGAGAGGCATCTGGTTTTCCAAGTCACAACAATTATGCGATCGTATTTTTGTTTGGGGGATTGATTTGGGAGGTTAACCTTCTAGACATGAACAGATGATGATGTAGTGCCTGGGAGTGGAGCGCTGCCACAGGAAAACCTGAAACGTGGAAGTATTTTAGAGGCTTACGGCAAGTTAAGAAGATTGAAACTGCATTAACTCACTGGTAGTAGAAATATGGACTTTTGAAATACCAGCACTGAGACCTCAAAATTAGACAGTAGAAGTTGGTGGGGGAGATATTACATAGTAGGAGTCATGGAAAAGCTGTTGCCTGTGGTAACATGGAAGACAGAGAAAGTGCTTTCAGAATAGGCTCATCTTGCTAACAAACTTCCAAGCCATCTGTGGAAGGTACTGTCTTGTTTCTTCTGACAGTAAAATGGGAATGCAGAAAGGTGAATTCAGAAAAGGAACAGGAAACAAAGGGATCTAAGGCTCCCCCATTTTGAAAGTCAACCTATTCCAGGGAGCAGGTGATATTCAAATTACAAAACATATCCAAGAAAAAAATAAATCTGGGTTGCTGCAAAGGTAACATGACCTGGAAAAGAAGATAGCTAGGGCTGTGACTTTTCTTACAAGCTCAGATTTCTGGGGCTGTCATATCTTATAATATTAATTCACTCACACACATGACCACAGAGATGAAATATGCCTCACAGGTCTTCCCAACTACCTGAAATATGCCTAGAAGAGATTTAAGTACTTACAAATGATACTTTTTCAGATGGAACAAATCTCAGTGTGATTGATAGGACATTAACAAAAATTCCAAACTAATTATTCATAGAAATATAATCAGCTTAGATAGAAATGGTCATAGTCAAATTAAAAGAATTAGCCCCAAGTTCTACTAAGAAAAAATGGACGAAAACCAAAATAAAACAATGAAAAAAAAATTCAGACACACTGTCTTTCATGAAAAAGAGAACCAAGAGTCAGCCATGTGAAAGTGAAAGCCATAAGAATTTCAGCATTTGGCTGACTGAAGGGGAGAGTTCTTATGTATGGACCAGTTACTCTTTCATGGCTGTCAAACTCACACTATTATAACAAATATCCTTTGTGAGTCACAAGGAAAAGGACCATGACAATAGAGCCAGGAACTTCTGGATACTCTAAAGGCATCAAGCAAAACATCTACTGTAAAAGGAGATACTGTTGTATGTTGGATACGCAAGGATGCATATAATTGTTCTGCTTAATCTCACAAGATGAGAGAAAATATATCTGTACTAGACCTGATTTAGGTGCCAATTCTGGAATTTCAACTGTTACTGTCATGGAGGAAAAAAAAAAAAAACCTGTGGGAGCCTTGGAAGAAAGTGAGTGTATTTTTTGTATGAGAAAAATATGAATCATTGAGGCCAGAGAGAAGTTATAATAGGAAGCCTCTCTGTCAATCCCAACATTTTCTTACCCCTTGGCATTCATTCCCTCGTGAAATCTCTTTTCACTGAGTGAGACCTGGCCGAGTGATTTGTTTCTGGCTAAGAGAGTGTAGCAAAAATGCTATGTATCACTTCTGAGTCAGTAACCAAAGCAACACGGTTTCTCTTTCAGGAATGCTCCCTTACTCTCCTGTACCCTTGGTTGAGGAATTCTGGCTGTGTTCTAAACTGCCATGTGGAGAGGGTCACGTGGCATCACTGCCAACACCCGTGAGGAGCTGGGGCCTGACAGCAGCCAGGTAAGAGAGCTCAAACCTGCACCCTGCCGTGTCACACTTTGAGGTCCCCAGAGCACCCGCAACACTTACCTACAACCTTGCTAGTCAAAGGTACTTATCTAAGCCATCGCCCCAATTATAACCTTTAAGGAAATAAGCATTTGTTATTTAAAGCCAGTAAATTTTGTGATGAGTTGGCATATAATAACAGATGATTACTAATAAGTAATTACTGAAATTATTCATGAAGTTGTGAGCTGGCCTCACAACTTTTTAGGCTCAATAGAGCTAATATACAACGCACAGTAGACATGTCTCTGGAATTGTTCAGTATATTATGATTCTCTGGAAACAATTAGGCTCTCTATTCTCAGATTTTCTATCAAAAAATACTGTTAGATATTGTTAGGATAAAAAAATACCTCCAGAAGATTTCATCCCATCATACACAGGGCTTTTGGACCATGGGTGGTGAGACAGCTGGTCTGCTGTCAGGAGATGAAGTTTGGCCCCGCATGAGTCACCAAGGCTGTGACATAGAAGGGTGCATCTCCCTCTGCAGCTCATCCTTGTTTTTCGCTTCCTGGGGTGTAGGACACTCTGCCACGCTGCTTCTGTCTGGAGCTGGCCCATCCTGTAGGGATTGTGACTTCCTAAACAGTGAGTAAAATAAACCTCTTCTCTTTTAAGTTGTATGTGTGGGGTATTGTGTCTCAGCCACAAAGAGAAGGACCAAGACAACAGATCAAGGAACTGCTAGACACCCTAATGTCATCTACTGTAAAAGGAGATACTCAAAAACAGGAAACCCACATATTAAAGGCAAATCACTGCTTGATCGTTCTACCAAGAAGGTTGCCCTTAGAAAGATGTTTGCTCTTTTGACACTTCCTTCCACTAGAATAACTAAGAGAACTAGAATCCCTGTTCTTCTAATAGTGTCAGATGTCAGAGGCTTTTAATAAAATTTAATTTTTGAGACAGTGTCTTGCTGTGTGGTTCAGGTTGGCCTTGAACTCACTATACAGGCCAGGCCACCCTTAAGCTCAGAGTGACCATCCTGTCTCAGCCTCCCTAATGCTGGGATTGTAGGCCTGGTTATCAGAGATTTTAAATGGAAAGTTACTCAAACTGTGCTTGACATCATTCTCCATGGCAAAGAGAAATTGGCCACAGTTTTTTTAAATCAATATTCTGCTAGGAAATTTTGCAAAAACTTACAAGGGATATTTCTAGAGTATGCTTTGTCTGCCAACAGCATAATACTGACAGAAAGGCGAAGATGAGGCACTAGTGAGATCCAGGAGTTCAGAACTCAGCACCTCTGCGTGGGCTTTGTAATCCATACAGAGGGGCCAGTTGAGTCTGAACAGATTGTTTTACCCTTACTATATTCCATCCAACTGCTAACCAGGCCCAACTCTCCTTAACGTCTGAGAGCAGCCCTATTCAAGGTGACAGGCAGGGTAAAACAGATAAATCTAAATTATTGTATTTCCTACATTGGCTACAACACACAACCTTTCTATTATTTGAGTAATCATTTTATAGGGCATCTCATTAAATAGCTCTGAAAAGCATTGTGTTGAAGTAACTCTATGTCTACTGAATACCACAGATCTCTTTGTTTTTTCCTAAATGGAATCCTAGGGCATTGGCCAACTCTATTGTTTGAATCTCAGGACATAAATACATTGCTAGCACCTACCTTACACTTGTATTTTCCACCAGCCTTTTGATCCTTGGTATAAAAATAAATCCAATTGCCACTTAATCACTTCCAAGAGTCATTGTCTCCCACTGGAAGCTTTAGGTACCTGAAATATCCCTGTGAACATTAACCTTCAATAATGCAAAAGTCATGACTAAGAACAGCCACATATTTCTGCAAAACATAATTAGAACACTAATGCATGTGGCCACAGACAATAGGGCTCAGAACTCTTCAGGACAATAGTCCCAAAGAATACTTTCTAGTTAGTTCACTATCTTCTTTATAGATTTTTCAATCTCACTTAATTGGAGTTATTCACCTACTCCAGGGAATTTGGCTTCCTCAGGGAAGAGATAACTGGTATACTACTGTTAAGATGAATGGCAGTTACATCCCAGTTCATGAGTAATATTTTTATACGGACTCTAAACTTTTATTTGTTTCCTTCATTGTAACCTACCTTGAGTCACTAATGTAATTTCAAAAGACTTCAGGAAATCAAGACGCCAGACCGCTCTTGTCTCATTGAGATGTGTGTCTAGAAATGTATGAAATGAAGCCACTATAGGCTATTCTCCAGTGGAAATACTGGTTTATTTTTCCATGCATACTACCTGAGGAATGGTTTCTACAATGATAGTTATACAATTAAAACAGTGATCAGAATTTTATTGTAAATTTCACCTGGAGTTTTAAATAATGCTCTCAAAGCTTAAGAAGAAGTCTAAGTTATTTAACCCACTTGATAACAGCAAATGTAATAGCATTAAACATTCTGTTAGATAGTCAGGGGTGCATCTGTGCCAGTGCCAACAATTTTGGTTGCCACCAAATGAATGCTAGCTAAGTGTTAGCTACTCCTGTAAGGTGAAAGGTTGGTCCTGTGTTTCTTACGTGTTGCTGGGACAAAATATATGACAATGACAGTTTATAGGAGAAAAGTTTATTCTGGTTCCCAATTCCAGAGGTTTGAGTCTGTGGTCAGAAGGCCCTATTGCTTTTAAGCCTGTGGTATCCAGAGGAAAGCTGGTCACTTCCCAGGAGAGGAAAGATATGCCCTTCAAAATCGTGTCCCCAGTGACCCACATGCTTCAAGGAAGCCCCGTCTCTCTACAGCCCATTCACCTATGGGCCCATCAGTGGACCAGTCACTAATTGGTTAGCATGCTCACCATGAGCCTTTCAAGGACACTTCGTATTTAAACCATCTCCCAGGGAGATCCTAATAGATTTGGTCAAGCTGTCTTGTCCCAGGCTTAGTAGTTTCTTCATGTGACTCTGAAGCAGTCCACAGGGTTCATTTATCTCCCTTTTCTCTAAATTTGTGCATTTTCTCTCCTCCATGCTTCTCAACAGTCACTATCACACCAGGGGATCGTAAAACACATCGTTTAGAGCGAGAAATAAAAGATATCACCCAAGTTTGATTCTAAACTACAATTTTATTTTGCTTTCTAAAGATAAGGATATTGGAGCTCACGGTGGTGCTATAAATCAGGAATGGGACTGCTGTTGGGGCCAACCCTTTGGGCTGGTCAAAGATTCCCAAAACCTGATGTGACTAGAAACTGTGAAACCTCCCCTCACTGTCAGCTGTGCAATTAGAAGTGCATCTTATAACTTTCAGAGCACTCTCACCTCGGTTCACAGCCTCGCCTCACTGCATAAGTTCTTATCTAAAGTCAGTCAGTTCAAAGACTCACTTTTAAAGCTCACTACTTGAAAGGTCTGAGTCCAATTCCTAAATAATTAGAATCTACCTTTACTTCCTATAAGGAGATGGCAACCAAGAATCCTTTCCTTGTGTTCTTTTGTGCTGAAGTAAGTGTATAAAACTTGGTTTGCTTATATCATAACAGGCTTTCTTATGTCTGGTATAAGCTTCCTATTCTGTGCCACTGGAAATATCTAATAATTTATTTGGTCATTGCCAAATTATGGTTTTCAAAGTTGTTAAGCCTCTTTGATTGTCATTTGCTAGTATTGCAACTTTTCTTGCTTTGTTTTGTTATGTTTTCTTAAAGAAGTTTTGAAGGCCGAGGTATAGTTCAGTGGTAGAGCATTTGTCTAACATCAAAGAAGGCCTGAGTTTAATCTCTACTTCTGCTTCTCAAAGTTTCTGCAAGAATAGGGCATTAAGATTTGTGAACAAATTCTTTAACAGCTTTACATTTAAAAGTAAAAATCTTAGGATTTAAAATTCAGCCACTTTCCCATTGGTGCTTTTGCCAAATAATTAGTCCCAAATAATTTAGTAGAATCATTTCCCTTTCGTATGTCTACTTAATGTTGTATAGATAAGACCTATGCTTGTGGTATACTACTCCATGATACACCTCAAGAATCTGAATCCTCGGGCCGGGGATATAGCTCAGTGGTTTCGGCGCCTGTCTTGCAAGTGCAAGGGCTGGGTTCAATCCCCAATCCCGGTAACCACATAACAGTACTGGGTGTGGAGACTCACCCCAGCAGCAATCAGTACCACATACCACAGTGCCGGGCATGGTGGCTCACGTCTGTAATCCCAGCACTCAGGAGGCAGAGGCAGGAGGACTGCTGTGATGTGAGTTTGAAGCTGAGCTCAGGGCCAGCCTCAACTACAAAGCGAGACCCTGTCTCAAAAAACCTAAAAAAACAAACAAAAAAAGAATCTGAATCCTCACATTTTAAAAATACCACTCTACCACACAATCCTAAACATGATGTAACTAGTTTTCAAGGTCCTGAAGTCCTACTATGTGTCTAACACTGCTGATTACAGGGTCCAGTACGAATGACAAATCGGTAACTCCTCTTCTGGTGAGTTGATTTTGGTAAAAAACACAAAATGAAGATATAGTAATGACACAAGAATCACTTTTGGATTTTTATTTGATCAGAACATATTTAAAGTAGAAGAGTCATTTAAGCATATAACTTTGACTCCTCTCAATTGAACCATTACAATACTAGTAGAGTTAACATATGAATTTCTGTCTTTTTTCAGAGGATGTTTGAGATGTTTCTGTTTTAGAGACTTAAGGAGTAAACACATCTGGTGAAATGATCCATTTTGTTAGATTATCTAATAAAGCATGTATTCTTTCTAAAAAAATTTAACCTGATTCTTTTTTAAAGTATTGATCTTCCATTTTATAAATCTTAGTCTCCCTGGACAGTCTCTTGTTTTCTCTAAATGACCTGGAATACTATCATATAAAAAATTATTGTCAAATGGAATTTTTAAAAATATGCTTCCATACTTTTAAAATAACTTTTTATTTCTTGATAATACTAATTTTCTGCTTATTTCCTGTTGTGGCTATTTTGTGACAATCTGATGGTGTTAAATAAATTCTTAACATTCCTGTGTAGGTGAGGATGTAAGAGTTTAAGAATCCTTTCACAAAACACCTTGGCAAGGTAAGGAACAAAGATTTGGAAAAAATAGTAACTGTGAGAAAAGTTAAATATATTGTCAAAGTAGGTCATTTCGTATTCTACTTAAAGTTCAAATAGGCCAGGGAATATTTTTATGCTGAATTAATCCTGTCCTAGTGAATGCATCCCAATACCCCACGGGAGCCTGATTATGGAGCTGGAGGGCATATGCTAAGAGGTCAATTGACTCCTTTCTCCAGTTATGATCATCATTAATGATAATGGGCATTCTGTTCTGGGACTCAGGTGAGGGCATAGCTTTTATTGTCCACTGATGGTACTGAAAATAATAGACACATTTAGATGAAAGAACAGTGTCTCAGGGAAGGCAGCCAAAGGAGAAGGTCGATTTTCCACTACAGAACAGACAGCTGCCTACCATTCAAAGATGACACTGGAGCGTCAGTCGAAGGCAAGGTGGTTCTGACAGAGAAGAGAGTTCTCCCTTTCATACTACTCATGTGTGTGTTTTCAGTCTATTCCCCTTCCAAGAAATGATCTTGCTCTGTTCTTTTCATCTATCCTACCTAGGTAGACAATTGAGGTGAGATGTAAGGTTGAAAAGCTTCTACTGCAAGGACAACTAGAGAACAACTAAATGAGCCCGAGTTTTGAATAAGCCTCATATCTCCAGTGGAGCGAGGGTGGCTGCTTCCTGATGCCAGGAAACTCAGAACTGAATGGGACCAGATGGTCATTGGAAGGATAGTTGTGGAATCATGAAGCAAATGAGAAAAAACCAGGAGCAGCAGTGGTGATAATGAAGAGATCTAGAAAGACTGGGCTCTGTTTCAAACTGGAAATGGAGAGAGAGTCTCAGGATGGATGGCACAAAAGATTGGAAAGCTGGAGGGTAGGAGATGTAGCTCAGTGTCTTGCACCTGCTTGGCAAGAGCAAGGTGTTCAGTTTGATCCTCAGGACTGAGTGTGGGAAGGACTGAAAAGAAATGAAATGGGAAGCTGGTAAGATCAGGAAAATTGGATCTTAGGAAATCTTAGGAAAGTTTTTCCACAAAGCTTGTCAGATGTTAGTATTTGGTTGTTGTGCGAGTGAAAGAATCCCCCAAATGACAGTGGATGATACAAATTTGAAGTGTTTCATCTTTTTCTCATAAAAACTTGGGTTGGTAAGTGGAGTGTGGTGGTACATGCCTAAAATCCTAGTATTTGGGAGGCTGAGGTAGACTCCTGAGTTGAAAACTAACCTGGACCTCATTGGAATTTAAGACCAGCCTGGACTACATGAAGAGACTTTATCTAAAAAAAAAATACAAGTAAAATGAAATAAATCTAGATTGGGACTCCAAGGCTAATATAGCATGGTGTGGTGTCGAGGATAAAAATTCTGTCTCACATTCTGTCTGGTGATGTGGTTATATTATGTGTGCTTCTAACAGCAAGGTCACGGTGAGGACAAAGGGCAGGCATACACACACTAACTCTTAAGCAAGAGTCTATGCTGCACAACTTTTCTCCCTACCTCTCACCAGCTGGAACTCAAAGATGATACTTTACAAAAACTGACTGTGACAAATGTATACTGTGAAGAGGAAGTGTTCTGTTACTGAGGAAGAAAAAGAATAGATGTTAAGAGATAATTCTGACACTATAATAAGGTAGAGTGAAGGTACTGCTGCCGCATACCCTGTCTTGTTGCCCACTTAGATAAGGTAAAATGACTCACAGCCTGCATGGCCAGGCTTAGTATAATGCTTCCATGAGCAGGGTCCCCAGGCATGGTCATGCACAACTGTAACCCCAGCACTCAGAAAGCTGAATGGCTGAAGGATCACTGTAAGTTCTACATCAGCCAGAAATACATGTAAGTACTAAACCAGCCAGAATAAAGATTTCAATAAAAAAATGAGTAAGGTCTTTGAGAAAGAGTTGGAAATCAGAGTACAAGTGACAATAAGACAATTAAGTCAAAACAAGGAGGCTACCGATCCCTACTAAAGTTCTGTCTCTACTAATCAAGCATCTAGGAGGCTCAGTCTCAGGGAAGATCGTGAACTAAAAGACCAGCTTCTTACTCCCCTGGACTTCCCTGACAGATTTGGTGATATGTGGTACGTGCGTGTAAAAGGGAAAAGGAACTGAAAATGGGCAGTATGGAGGTGAAAATCTCAGGCTAGGAAAAGAGCAAAGCCGCATGGGAAAAAAAAAAAAAAAAAACAGGTCCACAAGACCAGTGGATATCAGAGAAGAAGGGCCAGGGAGCTGCACCTGACAAGTCAGAGAAGCACAGGCATTCCTGGCACCCCTAGACTCCACGACAGAACCTTGGGGATAAGTTGACTGGAAGATTCCAAATTTCTAAATAATTGGCTTGGATGTGAGGCCTTGCTACTTGGGTAATACTTACATTTGACAAGTTGATGCTCATTGGTGAGACACACCCAAGACAGATGAAAATAAGAAAGAGGCAAAGAAGCAGAATCAAGATCATAAACCTCAGGAGCAAACACAGGAGAGAATTGTGGACTCAACTATTTCAATTCTTTGCCTAGAAATTTCAAATAAACAGACCAGTCTCTTCTTCCAAGGATATTTTTGTGTTTTGATCCATATACCACAATATTTATTGTGACAGGGAAATACACCACAGTTCAGACCTTCTCTTTCTTTTTTTCCTTTTTCTTTTTTTTTCTTTTTTTTTTTTTTTTGTGACACCAAAGATTGAACTCAGAGTCTTATGCTTGCAAGACAAATGGCCGCACCATGGAGCTACATTGCTGGCCTCAACCCTAAATTTTTATAGAACACAGACAGCACACACACACTACTGAGACCACAGAATGGCTATTCTTTCAATTCACATGGAGAATTAGTCTTATTTAGATGCAAGCAAGTAATACTTTGGGTGACACAGACACCTCATAGCAATGGCAAATGGCTATGTGTTGGAAATATGTACTGGATATTAGCAATAAATTTCCTACGATAAGGGATGAAATCAGCAAGAAATGTGATCAGTGAGAAATGACCTCCCCACCTCCCTAAAGAAAGAAATGCCAGGAAGGCATACAAATAAGGACTGTGGTCAGAGATGAAGGAGCTGTTGGTGAACAGGAGAGCAAGAAACACCCAAACTGTCTGAGTGCACCACAGCACCAGAGCTTCTCTAATGAGTATGTATTGTATGCAAGCATTTCCAAAACTTTTCTTTTGAATAGTAGTTTTTCTTACTTATGGTTTGGTGTTGGCTGCTTTTGTTTTTCATTTTTTATGTAGGAAATCTGTTGTCATTGCATTTTTTTTTTACGAGGTGCTCTTGTGTTTTTTTCTGATTTCATGTAAGACATGTTTGTCTTGGGTGTTCTGACAAGTAATTTCAGTTTGTATCTAGGCAGCTTTTACAAAGACTTGTGAATGTAAGGCTGTTGACCAAGGGTGGATAATTTATGTCATTACTTCTTTAGATATTGCTTCTGATATCTCCCTCCAGCATTACCAATATATGATTGAGATTTATTCATACTACCTATCTTCTAAGTTGTTTTCTATGTTTAAACATAAACGTCTTTCATTAGCACTATATTCTGGGTACTTTATTCAGAGGTATTCTATTTTATTACTTCTATCTTTAGTTATGTTTAGTCTTCTACCTAATACATGCATTGCTTTTTCTTACACTTATCAGAAATTATATTTTTATTTGTAAAGATGTTTTTTGAATGAATATTTCTACAAGATGTTGTAGCATACATATAGTGAAATGGATACTGTCATAGACCAGTAAATATGACTGTCATCTCATGTGTTTGCCCATTTTCTTCTTGTTTTTGTACCAAGGATCTCATTTAGGGCGTATCAAAATACAGTGTGACTTTATTAGCTATTGATTAATTACTTGTGGCTAAGACAAAACACCAAACACTCACAACTAAAAAGAGAAGAGGTTCATTTTTGGTTTGCATTTTCAGCTACTAGCTCCAAGGCAGAAGCCACGTGGGTAAAGGTCTGGGCAGAGGGCAGCAGCTCATAGCGTGGCAACCAGGATGCAGGGAGAGAAAGCAAGAGGCAGGGAGGGAGAGCTACCCTTCCAGCTAAGGCCCCCAGTGACCCAACTCTTCTAGCCAGGCCCCAGTTTCTGACAGCATGTTCAGCTCTGAACTCATAGGTAGACTATCCGCCTGATGAGGATGTCCCAGGATGCATTGCTCCCCCCCAAGCTCCACCTCTGAACACGAAGATCTTAACCAAGGTAACTGTTGTCCCTCTCTAGTGTGTTATTCATCCTCAATGGCTGACACTTCATGTCTCTAACTTACCTTTCTCTATCCCTACTACTCTTCAAAGTAATCACTATTTTTTCTGTCTCTCCACATATGTACGTATAAGTGAAATCATGCAGTGACATTGTTTCCATCTGCTTTATTTTACTTAGTATACTATCTTCAAGTTTCATCCATATGGTGGCAAATGGAAAGACTCAATTTTTCTATGGATAATTTTCAATCACACATAATGCACACACACACACACACATGAGCACACTCATGAATACACACACGTACACACACCACAATTTCTTCACCCATTCATCCTCTGCTGCACACTAGTTTCCATATCTTGGCTATTGTGAATAAAGCTTCAATGAATGTGGAAGTGCAGATATCTTTATGAGGTTGTTATTTCATTTTTATTGGGAATATGCCTAGAGGAGAAATTTCTATAACTGCTAGAAGAGAACATAGGGGAAAAGCTCCCTAACACTGTCTTGGCAATGATTTTTTGGCTATCATACCAAAAGCTGAGATGACAGAAGTGAAAATAAATAAAGTGGATCACATCCCACTAAAAATGTTTCCACATAATAAAATAAAATGACAATCTGTGGATTGAGAAAAAAATGCTAGGAAACTATACACCTAATAGATGCTTAATATGGATACTTTATAAGAACTTAATATGACTTAATAATAAAAAAGATCAAATAACTCAATTTTTAAAATGTCAAAGGACTTACATAGACATTTCTCCAAAGAAAACATAACAAAAATGACTAACCCCCCATTAATTCCCAGAAAAATGCAAAACAAAACCACTACTGATCACAATTCACATCCACTAGTGGGCTGGCTAGTCTTGAAAAGTTGCAACATAAGCATTGATAACTGCAGAGAAAATGGAACCTTCATGATTGGACCACAGGCTGACAAAGCTGTTTGATACTGTTTCTTATTTTTATACATTTTAAATTTCCAATGTGCTTATCCACTCCCCATTAGGTTCTACTGCTCACTCGTCATTTTGTTCCCTGGTGTTTTGAAAAGCTAATGAATATCTGGTCTGGGACCTGTGTTTTAATTTTCAATCTGAGGTATTTGGAGGTTTCACCATACAGTTTTCCTCTTTTGTTTTTCATTCTCAGTGGCTTTTCCCTTGAGCTCTTGATAATATGTTACTGTGTGTTCATTGTTTGACTTAAGTAAATTTCTGTCCAACATGTGTATATTAGGAAATATTTCTCTTTAAGTAATTCTTCTCAAACTATAATATCCATAAGGATCACTTGAAGAATTACCATAATATAGACTGTTGTTGGGCATGGAAGTGCATGGATTGGTAAGTTTGAGGCAGGACGATTAGTGAAAGTTCAAGTCTTGTCTGGGCTATATAGAGAGACTTCATCTCACAAAATCAAATAAACAAGCAAAAAACAAACAAAAAAACGTTAAAAAATAAACGCTATAGTTCAGTAAATCTAGGTCGGGACTAATGAGTTTGAGTTTCTGATCTGTTGCTAATGGTGTTTGTCCTCAGACCACACCAAAGGGCATAGGTTTAGATTTGCCTGAGTTTTTATGTCTGCTGATAGATAGAAGATTTATTTAGAAACTAGGTCACATCACCTACCCCCTCAGCTTGAAATCCCACAGTTAGCAAAAGGCTCAGGACATCATTTGTCTGGATGCTATCAGGTGCTTGCTCTCTGGGAAATTCTGCATCTCCCACCTGAAAGTATGTCCGTGGCTCCAAGCTCCTCTTTCATGGTAGGTGATGTGTTTGAAGAAAGGGCTATGGAGAGTTACTTCCACCTGATCACTGTTAGCACAAAACACACATTCTGTATGATAGATAATGTCCTGCTGTAGGAAGGTCCTCTGAAATACCTAGTCAGTCATAATGCCCAGAAAAATGTCTCATATTTTTAAATATGTTTTACATTATTGTTTTGAAACATTACATGATACCATAGAAATATATACAGATTTTTTGTTTGTTTGAGGTAGTATCTTGTTCAGGCTGTCCTTGAACTCACTGTGTAGTATAGGCTGGCCTCAAACTCCCAGTGATCTTCCTGCCTCAGCTTCCTGAGCACTGGGATTACAGGCATATGCCTCCACTTCTGGGTACACTTTTTGTTTTTATGCATTAGTTAAATATTTTTTTTAAAACAGCAAAAAATAAAATGTCCCCCTAAAAATTATTTAAAAAGTAACATGTAAAGAACCCTAACTACTTTTGAAAAAAATCAATAAGATACTACAGTAGTAGTAATAATAATTAATTTAAAAATCACTATAGATATACACAATTATAAGATGTTATTTTTTCATGACTGTCCATCATTTTCAAAGTGAACAGACAAACAACACAGTATTATTCTGATACATGATGGTCATTCCACTGTCTTCCATCTGTGCTCTTTGAATTAAAACATTTCCTTTGAGTTTTTCTTTCTTTCTTGTTTATTTTGTTTTCATTGCTGTTTTTTGAGACAGTATCTTGCTATGTATTCTAAACTGCCCCTAATCTCACCGGGTAGCCAAAGTTTGCCTCAAACTCACTGTGATCCTCCTGCCTCAGCCTCCACATTACTGAGACCTCAGGTGTACACAACCATGTCCAGTGATCCTTTATTTGTTTACTGATTTTGCTTTTTTTAACTAAAAACAATAATGACAAATTTATCTGATCTGGCCATGCAATTTTTTACTACAATTTCTTTATCCATTTCATAAAACTCATATCACTAGTAGGATGCAAATAATCCACCCATCACACAGGTTGGATGGTGTTTTATAATGAAATAGCACCACAGCTTGGAGTTGGAATAATTCACTTTTAGCATTAGCTCTGAAATTTTCACCCACGGTGCTTTAAAGGATAGGTTAACTGATACACACTACCTGCTAGCCTGAGGCAGAGCAATGTCATACCCACTTACAGAGCAGATAAGTTAAGGCACATGTGACTCAGATTGGTCGTTTATCAAAGTTGGGAAGCAACGTGATGTATGTAGGAATTTGTTTTTAGCAGCTAACTAACAGATCTTATAATATATGCCAGGTGTGGCGCCCACTGCTCTCCAATCCGCCAGTCATTAAAACATTGCTGAGAGCACATTTCTCTCTACTAGAATTTTCCTAGGGGCTCTATCCAGGTGCATGAAATAGGCGGACCACATATGCATTTGCATTAAAATTAGATTCTTATTTGCATATCATTTACATACTCCCACATAGGCTGTGCCATCTATTCTTAGGGAGCTTTTAGTAAAACATTATTTATTGCTACCATTAAGGTCTACATGTCTTGATGTTTTTTCCCTCTCCTTTTAGCCAGACCCAATATTTGACCTCGGAGTTTGATATAAAAAATACAAAGATGGTAATGATAGAAAAAAATGCTTTCTGTTGGAGTGTAGAGCAAAGGACACAAATGAGAGGCCACGGGATCAAAATGTGCGTTGCATTTTTTTTCCTGTTGGGAGGGGTAGTCTGATATTTTTTCATTGGAGAAAATTTAAAAATAAAATTATAAGTTTACAAATGCAAAATACTTGGGGGGAGTGATTCATTTATCTATTTAACAAATGCTTACAGAGCACTGTGATGTTCAAGGAGTTAGGGAGCAGCTTCGGGCATACAACGGTTGAACAGAATGTATTTTTAAAATACCTGCTCCTACCTTTCATATGGTAGGAGTTGAGAAATGATCTGAGGGACTGCTGGTAAACCAATGATTGAGTAATATACAGACTGTTGCAGCTGGAGAACAATGCTACGGATTAAAAAAATGTGAGAAGGTGGGATAAAGGAGGTAGAGTAGAGGAAAAGAGAGATGACAATTTCCAACAGGTTGATAAGAGAAGTTATATTTGAGGTGATCTCATGTCTATAAAGATGGAAAGTGAATGAGCAAGTAAGTCGCCCAAGGAGGCAGTGTGCTTAGGAACTCCCTGAGGATCTAATTGAAATGCAGATTTTGGGGCGTGTACCTCCAAAGACCTAATGAGCAGGTCCTTAGTGGACCCCAGTTGTTCAAATTTTAATTATCATCCCCAGAGATACTAGTGCAGCATGCCCTCACTTGCGAAACGCTGTACCCTTGAATATAAGGTGTTAGTTCTGACAGGAGATACCTATTTCTGTAAATGTTCTCTGAGAAATGAACACTTCACTGCATACAAAACCAACATGTTGGGAATAAACTTATAAATAATTATACTTTAAAAAAATCTGATGCCACAGAATATAGCACCACGTAGAAACACTAATAAAGTAGTATTGGTGCAACATAGATGAAATCTAGAGGTCGAATTTCAGATTTAAAGTGATGAGAAAAAACATGCAGTTTCTTCACTTATCCATTAGAAAGGTTGATTGGTTTAAACGGACTTAAAAATACAAGCCTCTTTGTTCAGATTCTAGTTGGTTTAAATGTATATATATACATTTTTTTCTTCTTTTATTTGTAATTTTATTCATATAAACAAAAATGCTAAAATGTGCCTCGTTTGTAAGAAAACACACTAGATGGACTGTTCCCTGTACAATGTGAGCTCAGCAGGAAGCTGTCACCTACTAGTCAAGAAGAGGGCCTCCTCACACACACGGAGGATGGGCGCCACCATCTTCAGCCTCACAAGCTTCAGCACCATGAGTAGCAGATGCTGATAGACCAAGTAGAATCAGTCAGAATCCTTGAGGGAACAGGATTTATGTTTCTGTGGTACAGCTATTGGAGAAGTGCTAAATGAAGGATTTGTTCTACAAAAAGGGGTTGGAGATGGTCTTATGGAGAACAATTGAGCTGGGCTTCAAAAAGTGAACAGAGGGTTTCACAGAGACAGATGCTCAGGTGGAGATGGGGAGAGTGTGTGGAGGTAGAGGTGGTTTCCACGAAGAGTGAAGAGAGGGGAAAATGTAAGCACAGGTACAGTGTCCTCAGTCATAGGAACATTCATTAGGAAGAAGGTGATTCTGGTTTGAATAGCAAGATAGGCTGCGTGTGTCTTAGGCTGTGATGTCATAACACAAAGGAGTATGAGCGACAGAAATTTACTTCTTACGGTTCTGAAGCTTTGTGAGGCTGAAGATGGCGGCGCCCGTCCACCATGTGTGGGGGAGGGCCATTTTATGACAGCTCCCTGCTGAGTTTACATCATACAGGGAACAGTCCGTTTTGACCTCTTTATAGGAAGGTACTAACCTCATTCTAAAGGCTCTAAAAGCTTAGCTAATAAGATGATGGTCTAATCATAACGCCTCGAAAGGGCCCTCTTTCAAATACCATCATGTTGTGGCTTAGGGCTTCAAAATATGGATAGGAAAGTGGATGTAATTCAACCCAGAGCACTATATAAAATGAATTAGTTAGAGATAAGGCAGATCTTGGAAGAGAGGCAGGTTGGGAAGGCCTTTTCATGCTATATTAGAGTCAGGCTTTTTTTCTATTTTTTTATTTTTTTTATTTTAACAGTCAAAGATAGTGACTGAATACCTATACTACCAGTCATTAGCTGTGTGACCTTAAATGATTACCTTAGTTTCCTAATCTCATACATATGGATTAATTAGTAAGACCTTTCATATTCTCTAAATTATCATTTGAGGACTTCAGTGCTTTGGACAAAAATGCAGTAGCTAAGGGCAAAGAGATGAGGAGCCAGAAATGGAGAGAAAATGTCTCATTTTCTCTACTCCTGCTGTTACTGACTAGTTTCAGACATCATGGAGGAAGATGGAACTGGAAGGAACAAGAATTGAATAACAGGTGAAAAAAACTACTCTAGCAAACCTCCTCTGCTGTAGAAGAAACACCTGCCATATCATGGCAGGCAGTACTGTAAAAGCAAATGGGACTGTTCCTTCTCCAGCTATTGTCTTACAACTCATTTCAAATGACTTTGAAATGTATAATCATTACAACTCTGTATTATTTTATCCTCCTTTTTTATACTGGAGATTGAATCCAGGGCCTTCACATTGAGCTGCTTCTGGAATATTTCTGATTATTTCTTTGGAGAAAGGTTCTCACTAAATTGTTAAATTGCCCAGACTAGGTTTGATCTTGAGACTCCGCTGCTTCAGCTTCCTAGAGTACTGGGTTTACAGCATGAGCCAGCACACCCAATTTATCCTTTAACCTTTGTGATTTTTTTTTACTAGACTGTATGCTGTATAGGAGAGAGCAAATTTAATATCTTTATTATCTGTTTTATCTATCACTCTGTTGAGTATCTGTATATTGATTTGTCTTTTCTCTAGGTTTCCAGTGAAAAATCTTTAACATTGTTGAGCACTTTCCTTGTCTATTTTTCAAATAAAATAAAACACAAATAAGTTTTATTGAACAAAAATTATGCTAGTGTTTGTAAGGAATAAAACTGATAAAATAAAATATTCCCTCTCTTAATGAGCTATTTTTTTTTTTTTTTTGAGACAGGGTCTCGCTTTGTAGTTCAGGCTGGCCCTGAGCTCAGCCTCAAACTCACATCACAGCATCCTCCTGCCTCTGCCTCCCAAGTGCTGGGATTACAGGCATGAGCCACCACACCTGGCACTGACTTCTAGTGGGCACGAGTCTCCATGCCCATTATTGTATGTGATTACCGGGGATTGAACCTGGGCCCTTGTGCTTGCAAGACAGGTGCCAGAACCCCTGAGTTAAATCCCTGGTCTATTAATGAGCTATTCTTAAAGAGCTGGGCAATGGGAGGTAAAAGTAATATGAGAAATCTGGATCTAAAGATTAGAAGTATGTTCAAGAAGAGAGAAATTATCTTATCCTGTAAAATATCATTATCATTACCAAATGAATGATCCTCACAAAAACTATGCAGAAAAATTTCAGTGATGAGGGGAAGATAGAAGCTGAAGTTATAAAACAAGAGACATATTTACAAAGGAGATAAAAATTGAGTTTCATCTAAAATAGTGGGTGAAATAGTGTGTGGGGAGGTAGCATGAAAATGTATGCTTCTCTCATGCCAAGGTCTTTAATTTCTTTTCTTCTAAAGGCATCAACACATTTCAGTAAATGTGTTTTGTCCTCTTTTGCAGTCCTACCTTACATATGCCAGCTTGCACCCTGTGACCAATGCAAAAGCTAGGATACTAAAAGCAATGGCATAAATCATGATTTCATTTCCAGAATCCTGTTATTTGTTCAACTTTTTAAAAATGTTGGAATTGCTTATTAAAATATGAGTTAGGTGAATTTACTAATTAGACTATCACTAACTCAAGAAAATTTGTTCTCTAAATAGCAATTTTAATTAACTACCAGGGGAAAATTCTTTACAGCTCCCAAACTTAATGAATACTTGTATATCAAATCAAGAGCCCTGACCACTTATGAGTAAGGAAGTGTATGTCTCTCCTTATTCAGCATCTCACTTTTTGAAATCACATAAAGGACTTTGAGTAGTCCTGCATTAGTCTAATCTACAAAGCAGAACTTCTCCTCTTTTGAAATCATTCTTACTTTTTTTCTTTTTTCTTTCTTTCTTTCTTTCTTTCTTTCTTTCTTTCTTTCTTTCTTTCTTTCTTTCTTTTTCTTTCTCTCCCTTCCTTTCTTTTTTTCCACTCTCTCCCTTCTTCCTTCCCTCATTTGCTAAAATATAGAAAATTTCTTGAAGGTATAGCAGTTTTTGTTCCTGAATTAACAGTTGGTGATTTGTCTCTCTGTTTCTCCTTCTTCTCTGTGTCTTACTAGTAAAGGGGAAAAGCAAGGTAATTGACGCATCTATCTTTGGCTCTTCAGTTAGCTTATCATATAACCTCTGGGACAGGCATAAGGAAAGTAGAAGTAGCCGTGCATCACGTGGTTGACCTGAAAAATTTTGGTGCAGTTTTCATCAAAACAATTGAGGATGGAACATGGCTTGGGCAGGGAAGCGGCCTGAACAAATGCACCAAACTTAGGTTAAAGAGAAATGACTCATCCACTTATATCCTGCTCTCAAACCAGGCAAGGGAATTTCTTTTATAAGAAATGTGAGAATGACTTCCTGTCCATAATGATAGAGGAGCCAGCTGAGCCTAACCTCCTCTCTTCTATGACATGTCATTTGAATTTCTTTCCATTCTGTATTTTTATAGTTTTTGCATTTCTACACATGTGCATGCTTGAACATACACACACACACACACATCTCCACCCTACTTGCCTTGAAAATTTAACATATTAACTCTAAATATGGGTGAATTTTAATTTTTGAAAAAGCCACAAAAAAATCCATTTTCCAGAAGTCAAAAGACTTCATTTTAATTTCAGATTTACTACTAAATGCAATCTTGGCAGAGTCACTAACTTTTCATTTATAAATTGCAGTTAAAAATATTTGTCCTACTTCCTAAGGTTATTTTGGGGTGGGATAGGAGATTATACATATCTGAGCATTTAGAAATGTTTAAAAAAAACACACACAATTAAGTCATTACAGACACAAACCCAAACACCTTTTCTTAAAAGTACCAGGTTACATAATACTTCAGAGAACCTAATCTTTTAATTTTGCAACACAAAGCAAGCAACTGGCTGAAGAACTCAATAAATACCCCTAGCAGCTGAGGAAATGCATGGTGGGCCCAGGAAGGGCTGTACTGGGAAAGGCGGAAGTCTCTCTATGATTGACAAATCCTGTTTCTATTTGTTACTCCTACTTTCAGTTTCAACTATGTACTAACAACAAAAAATCACTGAGCTTTTCGATGTGCTCTTTTTCGAGCTCCAGAAGAAGGGGACAAAGTCGGAAGTGCTGCCTGCCATCAAGAGGGTCACTCATTGGCAAGATGACAGTTCATAGAGCCCCAGAGCTCCAGGCAGATGGACCCTGTCGCCTGTAACCCTGCACAATACAACTCAGGAGTGTCAGGAAATTACATCGAGGATGGCACTATTCTGTGTCCTAAAATGAATATTTGCTCCCTCTAAAAATAAATATAAGTAGGGAGCTTCTGTGGCCAGAGCTCAAGCTTTGTCTCCTCTCACACTGAAGAGCCAAATGACATGAAAGAATATGAAAAATCTAAGAAGAAACACAATAGCTAACCTAGCTAGCCAGCCTCAGCTTGGAGGAACTAAAGAGGAGTTTAGGATGGAAAGAATATTCAGCCTGGAACCAAGTTAACTGAAAGTGAGAAAGTTATATCCAGAATAGGTTAATTCACCAAAGTAGTCTGAGGTTTAGAATGGAGATTACCAGTGAATGAAGAGGGGAAAGGGCAATAGGTACACAGAAAAAGGATAGTTGTATAGTGCCTGTTTGTAGCACAGCCACACCCACTGTCTTCTCCCCGCTTTGCTTCCCTCACCATCTCATCCATCTCCCAAAAGACAGCCCAGCCATTCACACTGTCAGAAATCTATTGTTGTGTGTATTTTGTCTGTTTGTTGAGATCACAAGGCACACAATCAATGAATTTGAAAATTTCACAGGGTATAGCAGGGAAGAATTCAAAAGGGAAAGAATTCAGGGAGGAAAAGCTATCATGATATTGTACTTTGGAAACGGAACTATTTTAGATATTTTAGTTTCCAACAATGTAACCAAGAGTTTCATTTTCTGAGAAAGAAACCTGAGACTCCTAAGAAAAAATAAATGATTTGTTGAAGGTCAAGTTCAGTACTCAGACACTACAAGTTAGAATCTCTGTTTTATAGAGCACACACCCATCCTCCACCCTCTCCCTACCCGTACATATGCCCTTGAGCAAGCAACTTCTGACCCTCATGTATTTAACTGTAAATGGGAATAATTATGTCACCTACTCCGTGGTATTGTTGAAAGATGGAAAAATAAAAAAAGTATGCAAAACATTTAACACAGTATCTGAATTTTAGCTCTTGTATGTTAGCCGTGGTGGCTTCCATGTATACTAATCCCATGGGGAAAACAATAAAGAAATGACTCTTGAGCCCACCATGAGGCACAGCATTTTTTATGGTAGCTCCCTAAGACCCAAGCAACAATAGGCATTCCTTCAGAACTTGTTTTCTGGCTTAGGAATCTATCTTTGCTAATCTGTCTGTTTTTTACTTCCTTAAAAATAATTTTATTGACATAATTATATATCTTTCTGGTATGCACTGTGATGTGGTACATTTGTAGACTGTGTAACAATCAACTCAAGACATTCAGTTTGCCCATCACCTAAAACATGTATCATTTCTTGGTGATGAACACATTTAAAATCCTCCCTTCTGTGTATTTTGAATTATAGGATAGAATATTGTTCACAGCCATTTTCTTTCTGTGAGGTATTTATTGTAACTGAACCAGAGCTAAACCTAGTTTGGTCTTTTCTTTTCTTAAAAACAAAGGATTTCTAGATTTCCCAAAATGCTTCCACTCAATGAACCTAAATATAAATCCGAACATAACTTTTTGATGTTTATTTGATATACACTTACACATGTATTTTGTCCCAGTAATGAGAGAGTAAGTAAGAGGGTGTATGTAGATTAAACAAACCATATCAACCAAGATCAACAAAGAGTGATACTGTCATTCAAGGATATCGTGCTTGTCCTCTGAAGAGGCAGCTATTGAACATACTACCTAAGGCTCTTCTCTGTGGAGGCCAGATGATGAATGCTGTAGCAAAGCTTACAAAGACAATGTGCATGAGAGAAAGGAACAATAGAGTAATCTGCAGCAAGATTGTAGGAATATTATACATACTCCATACACAGTCTGTTTTCTTTCCCATGTTTTTAGCATACCATACTTCTTTTGTATTTTCCTTTATTGAGTTTATTGGTGCATTTTAGGAATACATTATGATCATATTCATTATTGAACATTTGTGCTTTTACATGATGTATCTTCATTCTCATTTCTTCCCATTTCCTTGCCTTCCCATCAACTTCCCCACCCCTATCTACAAAAGTTTTGTTTCCATTTTTTTCTTTATTACTATCAAATTTTTTTCTTTCCCTTCTTTATTTTTTTGTTTCAAGGTATTTGTTTTTATTCAGAGACAACTTCAGACATTCTAAAGAACACATGCTATTCTTCTAAGCAGTTTACATATGTAATTACCAGCTTCTTATCTCTCATGAAATAATAGAAATTATTTCTCTCATGAGCATGAAGCTGAGAGTGCAGCCTCTGGGGAAAACAGATTATCAAAGTGCTCTCCATGTGACAGGAAAGAAGCACAGAGAACAGCTGTATCTGTGGGGAGGAGATAACATCTGGTCCAAAGCCCGAATCCCAGGTGTGCAAATCCTGTCCTCTCACAGACATCTCTGAGTGTGATGTACAGAGCCAAGGGCAAGGCCAGGGCCAGGACTTTGCATCTGCTTGCAGCTGATCTCATGACTAAGCCCAGGGGCAGTGATGTGAGGTATGAAACAAACAAACAACAGGTGTAAAAACAAACAAAAAACATGCCAAGTAAAGAGAGGTCGGTCATTAAATCCCAGCAAGGAGCTCACGTAAGCAGAAAGCTCCAGATTTTATGGTCAAGCAAGTCAATCTCTAAGCAGAAACAAACTTGTTTGTTTTGTTTTGGTTTGGTTTTGGCACCAGGGAACAATTTTAGGATCTTTGTTCTGAGCTATATTCCCAATTTTTTCCCTCCTTCATTCCTTCCTTCTTTCCATCTAATCATCTATCACCTATCTATCTATCTATCTATCTATTCTTATATTTTATCTTGAGACAGAGTCTTGCTAAAGTGAGTAATCTAGGCTTGAATTTGCCATTCTCTTGCCTAGTACTCTTGTATTGCAGGGGCCACAAGCACCATGCCTGGATTTTTCTTATCCTTAACTAACTAGAAAAGTAACTCTAAAAGACAGAGATTCCTGGTGATTGTGATGCCTAACAGCATGACTGGATTTACCTCGCAACCTTAATTCTCAATCCTTCCCTGTTCTGGATCAGGGAGATAGAGGAGGTAACAGAGTCCTACATTCCTACGTAAAAACAAGATTAATGACTGGACTAGCTTCTTTCCTTACTTGCTTTTTCAGCATCTTTTCATGCTCAAGTCTAGGATATGGACTTTTAGATCAGTGAATGCTTTAGTCTGTCTCTGCTGTCAGACTACTTTAGATTAAGTGGCTTATAGGTAGGAGTGTTGTTTGTTTCTTCAAAATTTCATAGTCTGGAAAGTCCAAAACCAAGGCACTGGTGAAATCAGTGATGGCAAAAGTCACCTTCCTGCTTCATAGATGGCACTGGCCCCTGTATTCTCACAGGTGACAGGGGTGAGGCAGCCCTATGGAAAGCATTCATTCGCAATGATCCATCCCCAGCAGTCCTCTTCTCTTGATTTAATGACCTCTCGGAGGTCCCACCTTTAACATTAGCAGATTTCAACATGGGAAACTGAAAGGTAGGAAAGATTCTCCACATTTTTAGTCTATAGAAGCAATATTTTAGATATAGATGTATAAGGTTGGATTATAATATATAGTAAATATATGAATTTTTAAAAATTATTAGAGTAAAGATGCATTGAAATTAATCCACTTGTACACCTCCTCCCCTACATTTCAAACACATTTATCTAATTGTTCTTGGCCCTGAAGTTCCTCAAGTCCTCTTTCATGAAAGTCTTTACTAATTCTGATCAAGAATATAGTGAACACTGCTGACTCTCATCCACTGGGAAGGCAGACTCATGAAAAATTATGGTGTAACCTCATTCACCTGATTCACAAATCTGGTGCCATGACTTCTGGCTGTTCCTCAAAGTCAAAATAACCACGATAAACAGATACTTCAAACTGATTCAGGATATTGAAGTAGGTCAGGGCAGTGCCCCTAAAGACACTCACAAAAGAGAACTTCCAGACTGATTCAGGAAATGGTGAGAATGATGGGATGAGTGTATGAGAAGCAAGGAGGAGTATCTTGAGGGAGACAAATGGCAGTGCATTTTACTGTGATATATTATTCTTAAAAACATAAACATTTGCTATATTTTTAATTAAATCCCTTACAACTAAAGAAGTCTATGGTTCAGATCTCCATCTCTGAAGACTTTCTATCTCAATCATTTTAATTTCCACTCATCAAATGTATATAAAATCCATAATACTCTCTATTTAAAATTCTTTAACTCATTTCAACAATATCTAATATAAAGAATTACTCAGTAACAAACAGGAAAGAAAACATATATTTTTGATTAAATAAAATATTTAAGACAGATAATGTCTTTTTTTTCTCCTTTTAATAAAAGTGGAATTTCTACTTTATCTTTCCCAGCAAATTTTCCTCATGATGATTATTCAATACTGTGTCTCACAGTATCCTCTGAAGATGCACGGTAAGCAGGTCTGTACAAACTAGGTCAGGCACACTCCTCTGCAGCAAAGGGCCAGCATTTTTGGATCCACTTATTTTAATTTCAAATACAGTAGCAGAAAAAATAGTTTTTTCCCCATTGCAAAGTACCAAAAAAGTATTTTCTCTGGATTTGGAGGGAAAATTATCTCACTTAAAGAAAAAAAAATCATGATGAGAGGATACCTTTGAAGGCCAAGTGGAGTATATTCATGACGTATTGTTTCTCTTTTCCATTTTAGGGAAATATTTATAGGAGAGTCATTAGGTATACTTATGTACAATTGGGGTTATTAAATCAGCTAAAACATTTCAAGCATATTCAGCTGTGTCAGCTCATAAATTTAAATGCACAGTGAGACAAAAGTCATATTCTTCCTGTGAGAACAATGGAAATGTAAGACTAGATTATAAGGCTGAGATGCCTTTGCCCTGTCACTCATCTACCAAATTAGAAAACAAATCAACCAATATCACTGGTGGCCTACTGTGTTTCCTACATCACCTGTGAGCTGTGCACTGGGTAGCCACTGAGTTTCATATTGGGAGGGATACACACCTGTATGTTTGCTATGTTACATGTATTTTGACATCTCATGAGTTCAGACCCTCCCAAACTTATTTTCATTTGAAATCACAGCTAACTGACAAGTTATGGTTATAAAGAGGTTTATTAAAGGATATTTATTTAAGTATATTTGAGAAGTTTATTGATTGATTAATGTTTGATTGAGCAGTGGCAAAGTTTATTTGAAAAAATAAAAGTGGAGCTTGAACTGAGTCAAAGAGGAATAAGCAAGGTGAAAGTACACCCTGGAGGAGGCAGTGTGGGCCACTGTGAGGAAGCCATGGGATCTATTTAAGTAGTTTAAAATCTTCTTAGCACTGTATTTAAAAAGCACTGGATGGGCCGGGGACTTAGCTCAGTGGTTCAGGTGCCTGTCTTGCAAGCGCAAGGTCCCAGGTTCAATTCCCCGGCATCAATCAGCACCACATATCACAGTGCTGGGCGTGATGGCTCGTACCTATAATCCCAGCATTCAGGAGGCAGAGGCAGGAGGATTGCTGTGATATGAGTTTGAGGCTGAGCTCAGGGCCAGCCTGAACTACAAGGTGAGATTCTGTCTCAAAAAAAAGAAAAAGAAAGAAAGATAAAAGCACTGAACAATACATAACAAAAACATAAAATTCTCCCTTCTCCCCTCTTACCCCCTCACTTCAATCCCCCCTCCCCGTGGTACCAGGGATTGAACTCATGATGTTGTGTTTATAAGACAGGTGGTGGCTCCACCAATCCAAATCCCAAATCCCTGCTGTACTTTGTGATCTTCTTATTATTCTGACTATATTTTACTCCTTTATTGCTGGATCATCATTTTAGTGGAACTCACAAGAGAGAGAAAAACTTGTGTGCTCAGTGGATCCCTTAGAACCAACAGCTTTTCACTCGGTGTTGTGGGAATACTTGGCTTTTCTATAAGTTAATATAAAATAATAATGAGATTGTTCTAATAAGTAATATTTTATAAAAGATTTTTAACACATTACTGTAAGAAACAATGACATATTGAACAAAGAAACAAATGGGAGAAATTCAAATAAGAATTATACAGGAATATTTTTAATTTTAATAATCAAATGAATATGTTTATATAACAACAATGGACACCTTATCATATATTAAAAATATAGTTGGTTTCAAGCCACTAAATGTATTTCATATTCTATTGGTATTAATTTGGTTAGTGAAAAAAAGATAAACATGTTGAAGTTGATGTTGATGAGAAAATAAAGATGGTATTTTTTTGTGTGTATGCTGTTTAGCATGATTAGTTTTATTTATTTGTCTGTTTGCTTATGTTTTAAAGAATTTTTTTTTCAGTACGAGGGATTGAATTCATAGTCTTGCACTTTAGAGTCAGACAGTAGGGCCACTGAGCTACATCCTCAGCCACAGCATGACTATTAATCAAATTTTATTTTCTTGAATTATGTGTAATGTTACATGAGTCATTGTAAATAATTCCAATTCCTGAGCCAAATTGTTTAAGACAAGCAAAATTTGCTGTTATTTTGATTTTTAAAAAATATCTATGTCCATACTCCTCATTGATTCTCTTAGTAGGGTTTTTAATATTATTTTATTTTTACTTTCCCTAGTTTTTTCTTTTTCTTCTTTATTTCTCTCTCTTTCTTACTCTCTTTGTCTTTGTCTCTCTCTATCTCTCTTTCTCTCTTTTTCACTGTCTTTTTCTTCCTTTCTGTTTTTTGCAATAAGCTGTCACTATGAACCTGAGGATAGTCTTCAACACACAGCCCTCTTGCTTTAGCCTTCTGATTGCTGGGATTACAGATGTGCACTACCACACCTGACTTCTTCAAAGTTGTTTTAGAATCTAGCACATTGTCCAAGTGTTTAAAGCTTTGTGTTGCATAAATAAATGGAAGAAGGAAAAGATTCTAAATTCACCTTTTCCAAGTTTTGTAGGGTGAACTTCTCAGTATAGGTCTCTTTGAAGGAAAACAGAGAGAAGACCCAACAGAGAGAAGCCTTAGGAACGGAGAGTGTGAGCCAAGTCTTGGTGACAGGACTGTGTACCTACCACACGCATGCACAGGCAGGGAGGGGATCCAAGGACTGAAAGTACAGAGAGCACAAAACAAGAGTAATATTTGAGATGCAGAAGGAAAGGCATTGGTGAGGAAGGTAAGTGGAGCAAAGGAGGGCAAATACAATTACAGATTGTTATTTTGCTCCTTGTTAAAAGGTTTGATTCTCACCTTCTTCTATTTAAGTCTCCAACCGCCTGGAAACATTTTGTGGCTAGGCGATGAAGCAGCCTCTTCCTTACAATGGTCTTACACAGCTCAATTTCAATTTCCATCCAAACTAGTGGAATCTCATTTGCTCAAGTGCAAAAGATCTCAGAAAGTGTATGTATTTAGGACCAGTACTTAGAAAAAGCACCCTTTTGTCATCAATAAAATGTATCAACTTCAAATCAGGTCAGTACTGTCTTAGTTTTCCTAATAGTGCTTAATCAAAATTCACAATTATTTCATTTTAATGTGTCATTTCTTAATTTTTTCCCATAGCATCATAACCTGGTAAAGTTCATGTTGTCAAAAGTCCTTATTAAAACTCAATATAATTAATCCCCAGAAATAAATAGGAGCCTTGGACATTGCTGAAACACTAATGAATGGATGGACTCTAACACAAAAGAACTGGAAGGCTGAACTATATGAGATTATGTGCAAGACTTTCAGTTTGAGTTCAGTGGGAAAGCAGACACTGTCGCATTGAGCAAACACAACAGAAATTCTGATAAATGATTACAGCAAGCCAGCTCACAAATTGTCTATTGTAGCATTTGCTGAATGGCTTAAGGGGTTGCCAGCAAATCCATTAGATGCTTTGCTTATCAGCCATAATGATGAGGAAAAATTGCCTCAGGCCGAATTGTTTCTTATATGACATTATCTGAAAAATGAATGCTTTTTTCAATTAATAACTATATAGTAACTTTGAAAAATTTCACTAATTCAATATATGATATACATGACCATCCTTCTTTCTATTCCATAAAGGTCTCTGCTCTGTTTTATATAAAAGTCCTTATATCATTAGCATTTCCAAATGAAATAATCTTTTTCCTGTTTAATATGGTAATTAATGTTAGAAAAGTACAAATAAGGCATCAAAACAGAGAGATAAAAGTCTAATGCTTTGGAATGGAATATATTAAGTTTGAATTCTGGCTGCATGATTTTATGCAAGTTATTAACCTCTTGAATTTCATTTTTTTCTCCAGATAAATAAAACTAATAAAGAAATTTTGTAGCATCCTTATAAGTATATATAACTTATCTGAATTGTTGGGCATAAGCAATGAAAGCAATGTATAGGAAAAGGTGTAAAATCTTACAGTTATAAATTCATTTGTTTTTAATTAGGAAGTAAGGAATAGAAGTAAAATAGGAGAAAGAGAAAGACCTTAGCATTTCTTGATTATTTTTGGTAACAGACATAGTGTTGAGCTTATTTCATTTAATTTTTCAGAGTGCTTTTCCCCCATTCTCTATTTTTCCTCTGCTTCCAGAATTTCTGCACATCATTTTCTTATCCTATCTTATATGTTTCTCAACATCAATGTCTGTTGATATTTCCTTTTAGTAGTTTAAAAAGATCATCTTTGTTTGCTTTCATTTATGTTATTTATTTGTATATTTGGTCAGATCTAGCACTGGATGAGATATTGGCTCTTCAGTTATTATCAGCCTGCTGCTTGATTCAGTTAATGCTGTTTAAATTTTAATTATTCTATCATAGATTTCTAAAAATGTCCTTTAATTTTTATATTTTCCTACTTCAATTGATTATATCTAAAATATTCCCCAAATCTCATGTGCTCATAGGTGGAGCTTTTCAGAAGTAGCTAGATCTAGGGTGTGTGATACTGGAATTAAGAGTGTGCAACTAAACTGATTTAGCACAGTCTGGGTGTGGCTAATGGAAACACTCTCCCTGAGTAGCATCATCCAATGCAAGTCTGGATAGAACAAAAGAGAAAGGAGGCTCATTGCTTGTTGCCTTCCTACTTTCCCTGCCATTGACTGTTATTTTTCTGTAATGCTCCTTTACTATGTCACCCTGCCTTGGAACTAGCCAACTACTGACTGAAACCACTACACACTGAATCAAAATAACCCTTTCTACCTTCAACTTTGAGTGTTGGGTACTTTGTCTCAACAATTAGAAAAGTAACTAAGACAATATTTTAAAATTTACAAATTTTATAAACCTTGCAAATTGGTAGCTCTCCTAATTTCTTAGTGTAATAATTCTCTTTCAGGTTTATTTTTCTTGATTTTTGGTCAGTTGCTTCTGCTGATGCTTTGTAATGTTTGAGTTCAAATTGTTTTTCTTCTAGACTTTTTTTCTGAAATAATCTTATTTGTATTGTGGGGATGGCCCTCATCTATGCACACTTGTGCTTATGGATTTTTGTTGTTGTTTTTGTTGTTTGTTTGTTTTTGTTTTTGAGACAGGGTCTCACTTTTGTAGTTCAGGCTGTCCCTGAGCTCAGCCTTGAACTCACAGAAATCCTCCTGCCTCTGCCTCCTGAGTGCTAGGATTACAGGCGTGAGCCACTACACCTGGCACTGTGGTATGTGGTTCTGATTGCTGCTGGGTGTGAGTCACCAGGCCCAGTATTGTTGTATGTGGTTACCAGGGATCGAACCTGGACCCTTGCACTTGCAAGGCAGGTGCCAGAACCACTGAGCTAAATCCCTAGCCCAGATAGGTGGATTTTTGTATCCTATGTTAGTAAGTTTTCCCACTGCTAAGACAAAATACTGATGCTTGCAATTTAAACAAGAAGTTTATTTAGGTCAGCATTTTAGAGGTTTCAGTCCATTGTCAACTTGTTCTAGGGCAGGAGCATCATGAGAGAAGGTTGTGGTAGAGGAAAGCTGCTTCACGGTGGCCAGAAAGCACAGAACAGGGGAAGAGCATCAGTGTGATGTGAGCACTCAAAAGGCAGCCCCCAGTGACCCACTCCCCCGGCGAGGCCCCACCTCTCAACAGCATGTTCTACTGTGAACATCAGTGGACCAATCCACAGAACAAACAAGGCCTAAGTTTCATATTTTACTCCTGTACAAGTATTAGCAATCTAGTGCTGGTCATAGCTGTGATGCTCCCTTCCCCAATATACACATGGGGTATGAACATCTTCTACATACTTATCAATTATTTATTTTATGTGAGTCACTGTAAACTCTTCAGTTTATTATTTTTCTTTATGATGATTTCTCCAACTCACCAAAAATAAAACAGTAGTGATGTGGACATTCCAAAGCCTAAATTTTGTAAATTCCTTTAAATTATAATGGATCCAAGAATCTGGGAATCCTTTTATCTCTTGTGATAATTTGTGCTAATATTAAGAATCATACCACAAATAAATCAAAGCCATCAGGTTCGTAACCTTTTTTTTTTTTTTTTTTTTTTTGAGACAGGGTCTTGCTTTGTAATTGAGACTGGTCCTGAACTCACTATGTAACCCAGGTCAGCCTCAAACTCACAGCAATCCTCTTGCCTCTGCCTCTGGAGTGCCAAGACTACAGGCATGGGCTACTACACTCGGCATTGTGGTATGTGGTTACCAGGAATCGTACTCGGGATATTGCACTTTCCAAGAAGACACTGGAACCACTGAGATAAATCCCTGGCCCTTGTAATCATTCTTTTAAAAAGAATTATTAGTTAAGAGATGATGAAAATCTGAGAGCAAAAAAATGACCATAAAAAGGAATAATTCAGCAGTTTCTATTCTGAGATATAAAACATGAGATATAAAACAGATTTAGAATTAGAAGAGAAAAGGGAGCACTGTTAAAGCATGTATAGAAAGGCTAATAAGTGTTTTGTGATAGCATGTAATAGATTCAGAAATACTAGACAAGTTTGTACAATATATAAATAGATAAAAGTCAGGTTAGGAATAAAGAGACATCCAGTATATACAAGTCATCAAAAAAAGAAAGGATTCTATAGCTTAGTGGTAGAGTGCTTGCTTAATATGCACAAGGCCCTGGGTTCAGTCCCCAGTACTAAAAAAAAAAAAAAATTCATTGATCATCAGTAGAATCACCATTACTAGAACAGTCAAACAAATATGAAACAGGTGAAAAATAAATGCAAATCTGTGGCAGCATTTTTGTTTGAGTTTTCTGTTTTATATTTGATATAAGCATAGGCATTACTTCTATAATCATTCATGTGCAGGAGTTAAATGGAGTGTACCTGAAGTCTCCTCTTTAGGGAATGATAGTGGTTTATTTTTTAATTTTTTATTTATATTTATTTACTTACTTTTGGTTTTTTGAGACAAGGTCCTGCTACATAAGGCTGGGCTTGAGCTCATTATGTAACTAGGCTGGCCCCAACACGTAGCATCTTTCTGCTTGAGTCTCACAAGAGCTGAGCCAGCACCATACTTGGCTGGACTGACAAAGTTTTAATAAGGACCAATCCCATTAGGAATCCAAACACATTTTGTATCAACAGCAAGCAGAAACGAAACAACAAAAACTTTTCCTAAGCTTTGAGGAGTGCTACTCTTTACCATGGGAATAGCCTGATGGAAATCTGCATGTTATAGCTTGTGTCTAGGTGTCCCCCAGTGACTCACCTCACCCGGATAAGATGGGGCTTTCTTTTTCAGAGGTGGCTAAGACCAGAGTGTGACCAACCACCACACTTGAATGACTGGCTTGTCACCACCCTGATCCCTGTGGTCTGGTCGGCGACATCTGGATGCTAAGCTCTCTTGTTGTTTTTGCTGTCTTCTGCCACCATGAACTGTTTCCGCTCTCCTGCCTTGACTTGGAACAGCCAATCATGGACTGAAACCTCTACAAACTGTGAGCTAAATAAACCCTTTCTATTTTTATTTTGACTGTTGGGTATTTTGCCTTAGCAATGGGAGAAAAGGAACTAACATACTACACAATCGATGTCACAGCCTCCATGAGAACTTGCAGACCCATCTCTGTACAGTGAGCCCCAGTTCCTACAAACATGAAGATCAAAATGACTTCAAGTACATGAGTGCTCTTCCAAAATGTTCTTCCAAACTTCCAGAGAGTTTTAGTTACTCAGACTTTTCTTTTATTCATCAATGTCTTGTTTCTCAGATCTTTGGCTTTCCTTGAGTTTTGATAAAATTATCTCTGCCCCAGAACTAGGAGCTTTTAATTGACTAGAAAGTTTAAATTTTTAGCATTAGAAACAAAGAGAAGAGTCATATCAGAGTAAGGTGATAGGATGTTTTCAAAAGTCATAAGATCTCAAAATCATTGTTCTCTTTGAAGAGAAAATGTAGAAGTAGAGGAGGAAGAAAAATGCAGAGAGAACATGAATGGAAATGTCCTATGCCTAAGAAATTAAAGTGATTTTTTCATGTTAATTCTGAGGCCAAATTACATCCAGAAATTTCTTCAGAAATTGTCATTATTTTAGAGAACCCAGGGAAAATGGAGGAAATGCAGTAATTCCTTTCACATAACTGAAATTAGGAACACAACAGAAAAATATTTCTCCTCAGTTTGGAATTCAGAAAGCATTCGGTATGCTTTGTGGTCATTTCATTTGGAAGAGTATTTCTGTTCAGGATACATATTAATTGCAAAATTTAATGAGTTGAAGTCATAGGATAAGATGTATGTCAAGAAGAAGAGTCTCTTTAAATTTATCCTTTCCTGTACTGCACCCTTCCTGGCAAGACAGCCGCATTCTCCCATACAGTTCTCCTCAGACCTCCTCCTCCACTCCAAAATGCCTAAAAACAGCCCTCATTCAGTAGCACAGGTCTCACTCAACTCTGAAAGAACATGATTCCCTTATCATCTCACCTGCTGTGACCCAATATCATTCCAAATATTTCCTCCATTAGTTGAGGGTTTGTTATTGATCAATTCTTTCGTATCCTCCAGATCATTTCTTAAGGCTCCAGCTCTCTTCTTGCCTGAATAAGACCTTGGCTCTCCCTGGAACACTTCACTTGCCATTGCAGGCTTCTCAGTGACAGCTGCTCTTTCTTTCTCATGCCCTGTGATTGAGTAGGTGGTCTCCTTGCTCTTCTTGGTTCTTTTCAGACATTGTCACTAATTCTTTCCTGTTCAGCTCCACTTCAGTGTATGCAATGCTAGTCCTGCACTCGCTGTCCAGCTTCAGCTGTCTGCTGTGCTTGGAGGTTGCTCCCAATCCCTTCGTTGAAGACTTTAGCCCTTGCCTGACCTTCTTCACCACCACTCCAACATTATAACTCACGATTTCCATGGCCACAAATGATCCTGCTCCTATCCTGCATCTATTCACCTGTAATTATCTCACCCTCTAAGCCGTATCAATCACACATTTCTATGATCAGGCCAAGGAAATTGTCATTGGTGATAATGACATCCTTTTTATAGTCTCACTTTAAAGCATCCCCAGGAAAACTACCCACTTCATAGTGCCTTCCTCCACCTTCATTCCTCATCTGGGCTCTCGGGTCCACTAATGCACCACATTAGCTTTGGTGTTACTCATTTCTCATCTTTCAAACTTGAGTGGGCTTCTGTGGACCAATTGTAACTTCGCTTCAGCGTTGTCTCCCTTTTCTCCCAAAGGTCACACCAGTTTGATGAGACCTCCTGGAGTCGATTCAACTTCTCACCTACTTAGTGCCTATAATCTGGCTGGAGAATAAGAAATATCCAGGGTGATTGATCTTATTTTACATTGTAGGCACGAACTTTATGTGGGTCATTACAGTTGTCTGAAAATCCTCTCATTTCCCAACTCGATGCACCCTTGCACTTTCTGAGACAACTATTGCACATCTTCTCATTCCTCAGACATTTCATAATCCCTCTATATTTTCATTCTACTTCTTTGCTTCATCTTTCAGTATTAAAAGAAACATAATAAGAAAGAAATGCAGGAATGCATTAAAACCACCTACCTTGTACTACCTGCAGCAGGGATGGATGGAGAAAAGATGAGGTGCATCTCTCCACTTGTGCAGGAAATAGCATTTCCTCTACCTGCTCAGAAACTGTTCCCGCAATTGTTTTTTTCCATCCTCCAGAACCAATATTGCCTTTCTAGTTAATCATTTATAGCAGCATGTAAGCATGCTGCCATGTTTTCTATTAAAAAGAATGTTGCTCTCTTATCTTTATACAAATATCACCCCACTTTTCTGGTCCTTTTTAAAACAAATATCTTAAGAAATGTACACTAATTCTATCTTTTCCATTTCTCTTGAACCTACCCCAATCAGAATATGCTCCTATTAATTTACTAAATCTCCTGTTATTGTCACTAAATGAACTTCATGTTTTCAAATTAATTGGCTTTTTTAAAAAATTTGACTTGGTAGTAGTAAAGCCACACTGATCCCTACCTCTTGAAGTTTATACTTTATTCATATCCAGAACAATGTTCTTTCTCTTTTCTTTTCCCATCAGCCATATTTCGTTTTTTCTTTTTTCTTTTTTTTTTTTCTGTGAACCGTTCTCATCTTTACAGCTGCCCAATGGCACAGACCCTCATGGCTCAATTCTTAGACTTTTCTCTTTTCTATCTATTTTCACTCCACGTTGCCAACTAATCCAATTGCTTTGAATTTCATTTCAGCTCTAATCCTTTCCATGAGATCCAGATCCATATTCAATCTCCACATTTGGATTTATAATAGGCATCTCAGATTCACCCCACCAAAAGTGGGAGTCTTGATTTTTACTCTCCTTTTTTGTCACCTTTGTATCAGTAAATAGAAACTTCATTCACATGGTAGCTTAAGGAAAAAAATCTTAAGAAACATTTTCTCTCATAAGCTCTCCTCCCCCCTCTAATTCCAATCCAACTTAGTGAAAAAATAATATGTCTGCTGCTTGCAATATAGCCAGGACCTAATTCTTTTTAGTATCTTTCCTGATATCTTGAACTGTTACAGTAGCTTTCCCACTTTCTTTTTCTTTAAATATTTGCCCCCTAAAACCTGGAGTGTTTTTTAAAATGATGTCATACCTTCAAGCAATTCTCATGCTTAAAATCCCCCAAGCTTTCCCAACTCACTCAGAATAAAATATAAACTTCTTAATGTAAACTACCTTTATCTATATTCTACTTTCTCACCTCTAATCTTACTCCTAACATTCACCACTGAGATGACCGCAGTGCTAACTTCTTTCCACTCAAGCAATCCAAATTCCTTTCTCAAGGTCCTGTTGCTTTTATTATGAACCCTTTTCTCTCCCCGACTTCACCTTTATCCACACAGCATACTATCTCATTTTATTTTGGTTTCTGTTTCAAAAGCACTAAAACATTATGTTTTAGTGTCTAAAGAAGTAACTTGTATCCTTCAATAAATGTTACATTAGCTATTAAATAAACACAAGAATACCACTTGACAGTACAAAGAATAAAAATGTTAGTGGTCACTTTAAAGTGAGCATATCCACCATTGTTTCTTATGGGAAGAATGCAACAATGATATCCATAAATTTTTATAAGACGAAAGCAAATTACAGCCTTGGATTCCAGGTATGGAAATGAGACCTTGAGAGACTGTACACAAATAACATGGAAACAAGGCCTTGTCGCCTTAAGATAAAGAATTTCCGAATGACTATTTGACAGTGGCATTGATAATATGCATTTGGAGAAGTCACAGATTTTTCTTAGATTATTTTTATGTCATCTATAAGGGTTACAGCAGTTGTTCAGGGGAGTAAACTTGAATATCTACATTGAGATTTATTTAACTTGCATGAGTCATGAAATGCTAATATCAGTCTTCAACTCCATGCTGCCTTTTCATTATGTGCTCCTGAGGAGGTATGCGTTTTGCTAACCTTTTGCTTTAGACCATTTTGTACAGTAGGAGCTAAGATCCATCTGCTGCAGTTTGTATGGCAGATGGCTTCCAGGCACCACCCCTGCTCTCTTGAATGCTTGTATCATCTCTCTGCATGCTGACTGGTCTTCCAACAGCCAACACCTGCATCTGTTAGGAGAGCTACCCTCGGGCTGCTATAACTATGTCTGACCCACAGACTCAGCTGTCCTGGAGTGCTGGGGAGTTAATATCGCCAAGGGCAGCCCGTACTTGGGACTGTGTGAACACAGACCTCCTGTCCCCTGAACTTTGGCAGGGCTGTGCATTTTGCAGTCAGGTCCTCTGGTATCTGGACTGTCTGTGTCACACCCCCTCCTCCTATCAGTGTTCTGTATGCCACTGAATGAACTATTCACACCTGACTTGGAACAATCTGCTTCCTCGGGGAAACCAAACCAAGACAGGGACTTTGTTATTTTAATATTTTAATCCAGGTTGATATCATTGTTTAATAGTTCCATTATTTGTGGGCCCTTTGCATTTAGTATATCTTGATTTCTGCATGTGACATTGATTCTGGGAAAGGGTTTTTTTTTTAAATTTTCTCTCTTTTCGATAAGAAGTTTTAAAAGTTTTATGTTACTCTCCAGTCTGTTCCTTAGTTATTTATTGTTTTGCTATTTTTAACAAGTTTTGGTAATTACAAACATGCATTCTGATTTATTAATATCTGATGTAACTGCACACTTTCATCTGTACAGCAAGGACTTGAAAAATAACTTTCATGCCTCATAAGGCTCATAGCAACCTAGAGCTAGATGAGTGTAGCTGGACGAGAATCAATGTTCTAAGCTGTGTATACTTGCTTCTGAGCCCACACTCTCATACTTAGTACAGTGCTTAGCACAAAACATTGTTAAAAATGCCAATTTATTCCTACCAGGGAAGAGAAGTAATAAATGAAATTGTGTTCATTTATCCTTAAAGTTTGTAAGCAAACTGCTCTCCACATTACAGTATCAATATAAATAAAAGACACAACAATTAGTCCCCCATCATACTGTGTTAGCATTAAAAGTTGGGTCCCTGAATCTCTGTGATGGATGAGGATGCTGTCTACTGACAGGGGCATGTACTTTCTGGGTACTCCACGTGATATGCTTCAAATGATATGCTGCCGATTGTTTTTTTAGTCAGAAGAAGATCAATATCACTACCAAGAATTCCTTTAAAAAATGAAGTGGATGAAAAGGGAAAAAAAAGCCCAGAATGATCAATGATGAGTGAAGCGGCAGTGCTGGAGGAGGGGAGGAATACAAAGGAAATACTGTTTCATGTTTCATGCAAGGAATCTTATAGCAGTTCGGTGTTTCTGCATTCCTTCTAACTAAAAATGGTTAGAAGAAATAAACGTGAATACCTTGTCTTCAAAATAGTTTTATTTTTAGTAGCAATAATAACAGAGATTAATATATATTATATATATATATTATACTTCTGTATATATGCAGAAATATGGTAGAGCAGAATATAGATGAGGTGGGAAAATAAACTCACTTATTCAGTGCTCTTACAGAAATGAGCAAATACTGAAATCCAATTATGCGGAACCCTTTCTGTAATTCTATTTCCTAGAGAAGAAAATTCTGAATTAAATAGTCTTATCATGCGCATTTCCTAGAAGATAATCTCACCGACCACGTCCCTTTCATTGCCAAGGTGGGTTCGGTGCAATTCATTACCTGACCATAGGCGGTGATCAGTTTTTAATGCCAGGTGTGCATGAGAAAATAGATATTAGCTGTCCTGCTGTGTATGAAACTAAGTGTGTGGGTTTGGAACATCAGAATGTATTCCAGTGCTGAAAGTTTGCCTTGGTAAGTATCTGTGAATAATGAGGTCATTCAAAAAGTTAAATAGTTCCTGATTTCTGAGCTGGAGCAGAGGTAGGATACAAACCTGCCAATGACACAATGCAATAAATAATTCAGTGACATAATATACTATTTTGTTTTATTATTTTTAATGAACTATTTTAAGAAGCAGTATTGAGACAAGCAACAGCCTTTATGTAAATGGACAATCACTCTATTATGGCAGGAATTTTTATGGTCAGGAGTTCAGGCATCATAGCCAGATACAGAAAAACAAAGGAATGTTCTAGCCATTGTATGTGCCTAGTCAGAGATACATTGCCTCTTTTGAGCTGGAATGAGACAGTTCCCACTTCTGCCCATTTTGAATTGCAAAACTGAGGATACTAAATGGAAAACAAATAAAGGTCTGAATTTGAAGGTGTGAACTTTCAATGCTCCTCTTGTTTACTTTCCAGCCCCTACACAGCCACTCTCTGGACCCTGTCCAATCTTCATAGCTGTTTTTAGTGGGAAACATGTGATAACATGTATTTATTCCTTCTTTTCCAGAAACAACTTCCATACACAACATTTTTTTAAAAATTCTGTTTCGGGGGCCAGGGATTTAGCTCAGTAGTTCCAGTGCCTGTCTTGCAAATGCAACGGCAGGGTTTGATCCCGGGTTACCACATACAATATCAGGCATGGAGACTCACACCCAGCAGCAATCAATCGCACATACCACAGTGCCTGATGTGGTGGCTCACGCCTGTAATCCCAGGACTCACTCCGGAGGCAGAGACAGGAGGATTGCTGTGAGTTCAAGGCTGAGTTCAGGGCCAGCCTGAACTATAGAGGGAGACCCTGTCTCAAAATCTGTTTCAATGTTAATATTTCATGTTATATATTTATTAATATTTTTAGAAGAGTTGATAGAGTAAACATATGATAGAAAGTTGCTGAGTAAAGTTCATATTGGCACAGGTTTGGGTTTTCTCTGCTATTTTGAACTCTGTTGGATATAAAATAAGTGAAGACAAGTTGATTACCCAAGGGACAGTCATGTTAGTACTTGATTTCTCTTAAGGTTTAGCTCATCAGTCTGACTAAGACACTGCACTATCTACTGTTCTTATTCATTTAGTGTTTCTGAAATGAGTTAGAAATGGCCACAAAACCTCAAACATAAATGCTCATTGAGAAATCTCTGAATAACTCTTCAGAACTTACATCCAGAACTTACTAGTTTAATTTCACTAGTTTTACATACGACTTTCAAATACACAACACAGTGCATGACTTACTATGATAGATGTTCAGAAAGTGTCTATTTCACTTGTAGAAAGAATAAAAAATTGGCTTAATTCACAAACACACTTTGTGCCGAAGACAGTATAATGAATGGAGAAAAAAATAAAAATACGACTCTTGTAATTGAGAAATACGTATAGTGGGAAATTTGTGTATGTCAACAACTCATTATTATATGAGACTAAAACAAATGAAAGATGCTGGGACTGTAAATAGTCAAAAAGGAAAAATGAAATTTGAATAGAAATAAAAATATTTTTGAATCTAGTTAAAATAAATTACAAAGTTTAGCTGATTAAATTTGGCCTACTATAATTTTCTGGAAATATTTCTTAATGTTGAAACATAAATTTCTATTTTTAAACATTATTGTTTTGTAGGTACACTTACCAAACCTTAATAATATTGATATTTTGATATATACACTTGTATTTTAATAAAGTGTAAAACATCAGATATCATTAAAGTTGCTGATCCTTCATTCTTAACTTACCTTCCCAGAAGGTGTTATTATTTTACATTTAGTTTATATCTTTCTGTTCTATTTTTTCAGGTTTTGACCTGCATCCATATGTCCATGTCACTGTCTCTTATCCTATATTTTTATATTTGCATAATATTTTAATTATAATGTAAATACTCTTTAGTAGTTTTCTCTTTTGAGGAATGCAACTTAAATTTCCTGCTCAAATATATGTTAGAGAATTATTCTTCTGATTATATACATACAGTATACACACACACATACATATATGCACACACATAATTTATTCATTGAATAATAATAATTTCTACAAAGGCTCTTCCACTCATGTTGAGTGTCATATCTTGATAAACCCACAAATACATTCAATACATCTAAACTACTAGATATCATAACAATACAGTACATTTAGAGTATTGATTGAAGAAAAAATTGAATTCAAAATCAAAATATTATTTTTACTTATTCATTACATATGGACTACTATACAGTTAAAAAATTCATAAGCCTTGGGCCGGGGAATTAGCTCAGTGGTTCCGGCGCCTGTATTGCAAGCGGAAGGACCCGGCTTCGATTCCCCGGTAACCACATAACAATACTGGGTGTGGAGACTCACACCCAGCAGCAACCAGTACCACATACCACAGTGCCGGGCGTGGTGGCTCACGCCTGTAATCCCAGCACTCGGGAGGCAGAAGCAGGAGGATTGTGATGTGAGTTTGAGGCTGAGCTCAGGGCCAGCCTGAACCACAAAGCGAGACCCTGTCTCAAAAAAAAACCTAAAAAAAAAAAAAAAATTCATAAGCCTTACTACTATAAATCAAAAATGGTCTGAGCACTATTACATATATATTACATATCATATATTACACACACACACGTATATATATATATATATAGTGATATATATATATATATATATATATATAATGGTATATATACCACTAACTAATTAAAATTTACTTTCTTTCAATCTTTCTTCACTAGAATTCATAAATATGTCTTTTGTATCCCTAGGCCTAGAAGTGAAATTCCTGGGTCCCAGTGTGTTATGTCTTGAAATCTGTTAAACAGTTATTGACTGCTTTACAAACAAATTTTAATGTGAATTTTTGAGGATTTTGATTTTTACACATGGTCTGACACTAGTCTAACTTTTATGATTTCTTGGTATGAAAATATTTTATTCATAAGTATTTATAGTGTTAGATAAGTTCTCCTTTATTTCTAGTTTGCTAAAAATTATTCTATGTGGTTTTTAATTTTGTTCATAATAAAGTTTTATATTATTAAATTTCTATTGAATCACTTTTGTGTAATTAGTGAGATAATCATAAATTGTTTTATCTTCCACTAATTTTTAAACAGTGGATTACACTATTAAATTTTCTGAAATTAAATAGTTCATAATCTTGAAACGATTCTTTTAAATTTTTTTTTACATTTGCAGTACATAATGATCCTATTCATTGTTAGGAGTTGACACATGCATATAATACATCTTTTTTCTTTTTCTTTTCTTTCTTT
>PVIR01002661.1:85055-98738 GCA_004026965.1 Petromus typicus
TTTTTTTCTTTTTTTTTTTTTTTTTTTTTAAGCAGGGTCTCACTATATCTCAGGCTAGCTCTGAGCTCACTGTGTAATCCAGGACAGCCTGGAAGTCACAGCAATCCTCCTGCCTCTGTCTCCAGAGTGCTGGGATTACAGGCATGAAAGCCCAGCATTGGATATATGGTACTGATTGCTGAGGGGCGTAAATCACCATGTCTGACACTGCATGTGGTTACTGGAGATCAAATTCAAGTCTTTGCACTTGCAAGGCAGGCACCAGAAACACTGAGCTAAATTTGCAGTCCATACAATATGTTTTAATTCTTACAGTATTACAATAATTCTTACTGTGTGTGTATATATATATATATATATATATATATATATATATGTCAATTACTATTAGATTTGGAAGGCTAACATTTATTTAGAATTTTTATGTCCAAATTCATCAGTGATATTAATTTCTATCATTCTCACCTATCAACAAAATTTCAATGATTCCATAAAATATAAAATGAGAAATTCTTTCTTTTTCTGCTTTCATGTGGGCTTTGAAATGAGAGTTATTGGAAAGACATATAAAGCCATCAAGACCTGTTATTTTCTTCTGAGCAGACCTGGGATTTTATAGTTTAAAAAGTCCTATTTGGAAGTGTATATTTTTTTCTGCACATTTTTGTTTTCATCTAAACATTCAATTTCACTGATAAGAAGTAATTTATGTCTTTTATTATTCTGGAGCTTTTATCTGTAACTCCATTATGAAGAACAGTGTTGGTTGGCCAGCTTTTAAATTTCAATATGCGTAATTTACAACTATTCACAATTGCCAATATTAAAAGTCTTTTGTCTTTAACTCTTTTTAATTTCAAGTATCTAGGATTTTTTCGGTTTCTTTCTTCTACTTTAAATAAATGATCTTTTTTTTAGCTCTGTCACTTTCTTCTCTCTGTATTTTAAAATATATTTGTTATTCTTTTATTCAGCTTCCTGACTTGAATATCCATGTCACTAATTGAAGTGCTTTTTCTTTTTAAAAATATATAAATATAAAATTGTAAAATTTCACTTTTAGTTATATCTCTGAAATTCAAATTTTTGAACAGTCAGTTCTACATACTTCATATATTTTATTATAAATTCTTCTTGATACCAATAGTTAGATTTTTTTGATTCTTAAAAGTAGGCTTTATTAGAGGAAAATACTTTTCTTATCACTTAGTTCAGATTTTGTCGTGTCCTATTTACAAAATGAGGTTGTATGATGCAGATTTTCCAGTATGTGTGAAAGTGTTCCTTAGAGTGCACCTCGTGCTCGCTCAGTGGATAATGGAGCAACATTTGTTTCAGCTATTGACCCAGATATTGCTATGCATATCTCATCAAGACATGGAGAAACTGCTTATTAGAGGAAGCATGACAGTCTCTCAAGAAGGTCCAAAAATAACTTGAAAGAGTAAAGAAAAAAATGATTTGAGGGGCCTTACTCTTTCTTTATGTAAGAACTTCATATATGATGAGCTCATTTTATCAAATTATTCCTGTAATTGCCGTGTGGATAATGTCATTAATGAACATTTTCACCTTGGCTCCTACCAGAATCTCAAAAACTGTAGTATTCCTGGATAGATATTTAGATTAGGTTGCTAATTTGGGGTACAGCATCTTTTAGGATTTCTTACCAATGGATAGTGAAATAATACCTAATTTTCAATTTCTGATTGTAAAATATTTTCACCCCGAAGACACCATATAGAATGAGAGTAACTTTACTGTTACTGTCAGCTGAAGGGTGGACATGGCTTTTTTTCCAAACAGTAGTAGGCCTCTGACTTCCTAGTTTTTATGCAGAAGGGTCAATACCGGTTCCATCATGGTCTGGAGGGCACATGTGTCCTTGCATAGGCATCTGTCCAGTCACTTTATCCACTGATTTGATATGTAGCTTTCCAAAAAAATAGTTTATACTTGTGGTTGTGATTTTTTGCTCTCTTTTCTCAAATATAAGTTTTCATTTTCTTTTTGTTAGAATGACCATTTGTAAGGTTTTGGTTTTTTAGTTATACCTTATGCAGTGTATGAGTGTGTGTGTGCATGTGTGTGTGTGTGTGTGTGTGTACACTTTGTTTATTGTGAGAGATAGGAGCTTTGAGATAGTGGTGTACAGTATCACTCCATATAATGAGTTACATGAAATTTGAGCTCACTTCTTGACCATTCTTTAAGTACACTGTGTATGATCCCGAGAGTCCTATGTAACTATAGTGTTTAGAAGCTTATTGGGAATTATTTTTCTAATGTTTGAGATGAAGTGTTTATCCAATTGAATTTTGCCCTTTATTATCAAGATAAAAACAATGCATCTAAGAGTATATTACATTGTCTTTTTTTCTGTGATTAGTAGTCATGCATTATTTAATAATGAGATATGTGTCATTAGATGATTTCATCCTTGTGCCGACATGACGGAGTGCATCTACACAAACACACATGGTGTAGGCCAGCCCTCCATGTGCTCCCTCGACCGCAACATGAGATGTTATGAGGTTGCTGCTGGTATAACACTGCATAACTTTATTCAGCAAAATTTTAATATAAGTACAGTACACTCAAAATAATGATAATAGTAAATATATAGACAGAGTTACTTATGATATTTATCAAGTACTTACTACTATATAAAATTGCACATTAGACCTTTAGATAAAGGGCAGCACTGTTGGTTTGTTTATAGCAGCAGCACTACAAACACTTGAATAGTACACTGTGCTCCAATGTTGGGGCAGCTATGACATCACTAAGTGATAAGAATTTTTCAGCTTCCCTCTTACCTTATGGTCCTGTAATTGTGTACATAGTCCACTGTTGACTAAACCAGCATTAATACATGACTGGGTTGTTTTACTACAAAGATGCTTATATGCATTTGTATTTATTCCAATTATGAGAAAAAATGCAATTACATAATCTACTTTTTAGATTATTGATTACTATAATTATGACAATGTATTGCCAAGTTATAATGTGTGTTAAATTTAGAAACAAGCTTCTATCTTGCAAGTAACAATATATGTTCAATTTAGAAACAAGTTCTTACTTGTCTTACATAATCTGAACATAATAGACCATTATTGCTAACCAGCACCTAATCAAATAAAACTCCTCTGACACACTGAACAGATGACTGTAGGCCCATCTATCTTTGCCCTTTGTGTGGGGGTGTTGAGTAAATGGAGAAGCTGGAAATTCAGAGATGTCTTTTTCCTATTATTGGCACTTGTTATCCTCCATCATATGGCAAATGTCACATTTTTATTCTGAAAAATTAATTTCCTCATATTATTGTGCCGGTGCCAAAAAAAAATCATGTAAAATTGGATATATCTGTCTCTATTACAGCCCAATTTGAGGGCCTCTGCCTAAAAGGGAAGTAACCTAACACAGCGTCTACTCTCCGTGGTCTCACCCAGTTACCGGAATCAGCAAATGCCGACACGGTCTCTGCTGGGAAAGAGCTTTGAGGTTGAAGCAGTGTAGGACTTTACAGAGGCAGAAAATTTCTTTCATTTGTCTAACTTTCTTCTTGCCCAAATTGGGACTGACTCTATTCAACTAAGAAAAACACAAGGTTCAATCAGGAAATGAACCAGTATTGATCCAGAGCTCCACTAATTCCTGAGGAAATATACAGAAAAGGCACAATACTTGGAATTGTCTATTAATGATCATTTTACTGATGAGGGTGCATCTAAGTGTCTTTGATCCAACTGAAAGAAGTAGCTGCATAATCCAATTAATCTGCGGGCAGAACTCAGAAGGAGCACTAGGTTCAGATTGTGGGTAGATAAGGATCATTTCAACTAAGGCAACTGTATGTTCTAAGAAAAACTTCATTCTCTATGCTTTTATTTTTCATCAGTAAAACAAAACATTCTAGAATTTTCAGTGGAAGGGTGTGTAGAGACAATAATGAGGGGAAAATGAATGTGATAATAACAAAGAAAAAGGGAAACGAAGATTATGTATATAGGGGGTGAGGGTTGCAGGGCAGGAGGGAGGGGAAAAATTAGAATCAAGTCATGTCATATTCTGCTACAAACTCAATGTTGAATGTGATGATGATGTGTATGCATAATGTATCAATTAATATTTTTAAAAATTTAAGCTTTGGAATCAATTTCAAACTAAAAACAGAGGCCAGACTTACTCTGTAGACCAAGTGAGACCCATCGAGAGGTTGGTAGCCTGGACAATAACCAGTGCTGCTCCCCAGATAGGGATCTGACACTAACACAAATGCCTTCTAACTTCAGATTCTCAGACTTGAGGGAAATAACAAATAATGGAAAGAGTCAACAAGGAATCTTGGGGCAGACATGGAATTTGACTTAAGTGCTAAAAGTTAAGATCAAATAGACATGAAAAGGAAACTATGTAGTTATAGGTGAATGTGAGGGGAGCTGTAATAGTAGAAGGAAGCGCAGTGTGATTAGTGATTAATTAGAGTGCAGGTTACTGCTGAGGAAAGAGCGGGGTGAGTGGGGAGGAACTCTGGAGTCAGGGTGACCACGGAGCTCCTCTCTTAAATCTCATGAATGAGTGTTGGACTTGAATTCTGCTTCTTACCCTCTAGGGGAACGTGTATATTTTACTGAATGTCTCTGAATCTGCATTTCTCAAATCACAGTGATACTAGTCACGCCATCTTTGTATGTTTCCTGTACCAACTGGATCAGTCAGTGTGTGAGCAGTATGCCATTGCTTTCAGTGTTGGTCATAACTTAAAGATGTAGAATGGAAACAGATCACGTGGGACTCTGCACTGAAGGGATAGGTGATGGCAGCCTGAAGGCCTAAGAATCTGGACAGAAACAACCAGTGAATTAATTCAGAAATTAAGACCAACAGAAATCTTACTGCCCCTTGTTCAGTGAGCATCTCTGCTGCAGGGGCTTTTATGAAGACAAACAGGAGGAGCTGTGAGCACATGTGGAGGTCTGAGTTTGAGTGTTTGGTCAGCCTGACTCTAATTTGGATTGATTTTAGGTAAAATGCTATTTATTCTAGTCATAGGTCTTGCTATAACATACTTGCTAGAGGCAAAAAACAAAAACAAACAAACAAAAAAAAAACCCTTTGGGACATCGGATTAGGTGTAAAACCAAAGAGCTTTAATTTGTTACCAAAGCAGCCACCATGGTTTGGACTGAGAAATAAAATGCCCCAGGAGACATAAAAACTATGCTCAGAAAGTTTTATGTGACTACCTGGGGCACATCTGGACTATTCTGTCTCCTAATTGATGTGTGCTGAGAAAGTAAATGCAGGAATATCTGTTTTCCAAATCACAAACTATCATGATACCTGAGTCTGAGGACATATTCAGAAGATTCTTGGAAATTTAGAGATAGCTCCTGTCAATAGCGATGGGCTTCTAGTCAAGGGAACTTGTGACCCTCTGTCTGTATCAATTTGGCAAATTATTTAATTTTTTTGGTCTTACTTTACACACCCGTAACATGGGCATTGTATCAGCTGTCTTTGCAACAAAATTATTACAAAGTTCATGTATCAGTTTCTATACAGTAGACTGAGAGGGTTTAACTAATGTATTAGTTGAGACATTCACAGAGTATGTAACAGATAAACGTAAGTTTTCATTCAGTAGCTTAATGTAAGAAATGTTTTATGATTTTATCTTGCTGAAGTGACCATAATACTAAGTAGGACAGTTTTGCCAGTGACAGGGTCTTATTAGTGAGTCTGGGAGGTGTGTACAAAGGTGTCCCTGTACCTTGCTCACAAAATAATCTAAGGTCTGCATGGTTGCTCAAGTGGTTCTTTTTGTTTAAAAACAGATATTTATAAGGAAACAAATTTTATATATATGGGGGGGTGGTAGGGTGGGTGGGGCTATGGGAAAAAATGAGAATTAAGTTGTGTCTTATACTGGTACAAATCCCCATTATGGAGTGCAATCATGATGTGTATATTTAATGTACCAATAAAGATAATTAAAAAAAAAAAACAAAAAAACCCCAGATATTTAAGTTTCTTCTGGATTTTGGCTGTCTCATCTTCCACACGCAGATCACAGTACCATTATAGCAGTGGGGGTTGTGCTTGTGAACTGATTTTAAAACGGAGAAGAGGGGAGGACAGTAATGTGTAGAATGTGCTGATTTCTCTTGAGTAGATAGCTTCATCACGGTCAAATTCCAACTACCAACAGTTTAACGCTTGGCTTGTGTTGTTGGGTATCTACTAATTGGCTCCCACAAGCAAGTAGGATCCAGCTCTACAGTATCACGGGCAGGTGTCTTCTCCACTCTGATCACTTTAATAAGAACAAAGCATAGAATATTAGATGTGGGAGATAGTTTTGCTGTCTGGTCCTGGAAAATGTTCGCTTCCAAGTGACTGTTTAGAATTTAGTCACAGGTAAAGACAGCGAGAGATCTTGTGACGGATAGTCTGACTATTCACCCAGAAAGAAAAAGATCCAGGCTTCACACTTAAGCCCGTCTCTGTCACAACTAGATAACCTCTATTATCTTTCTTTTCTGTAAGACTTTCATTTTTTTGTTTTGTTTTGTTTTGTTGGTATCAGGGATTGAACTCAGAACCCTACACTTGTGAGACAGACACCAGAACCACTGAACTAAATCCCCAGGCCCTAGATAATTTCTAATATTACTTTTGTTATGGTTCGCAAAAGGGCTATATGCAAAAGGCTTCATCACCAGCTCGTGGAACTATTGGGAAGCTGGACCTTTAAGAGGTCAGCCTCATGGGAGGAAATGAGGTCAGTGGGGGAGCATGCCCTTGAATAGGATAGAGCTAGGTGAGTCCCCAGTCCTTAGTCTCTTCCTCAGGCCCTTAACATGGGTATTGGGACCCTTCTGCTCTCTTCTTAGCTGTTACCATATGCCCACTGGCAATGTGTGCCACCTACCACAGGCCCAACAGCATTAGGACCAAGTAACCATGGACTGAGACCTCTGACTCCACAAGCCAAAATAAACTTTTCCTCTATGTAAGTTGATTTTATCAGGTACTTTGTCCCAGCAATGGAAAGTTATTAACACAGCTTCTCACTATAAAATGCTGGGAAAATGTAACTATGATTTCTAGTTGTCTGTCCCCAATAATATAAATAATCTTAGACATATTCAGATAAGAAACTAAGTAATCACAGGGAATTTAAAATATAGAATGTAGGCTATATCGCTGTATAGCAATTTTGAAATAGTTTTATTTAATTGTGGCTTTATGGAATAACTCTATAACTATATTGGTAATAAAACAATGATGTAATAATTTCTGTTAAGTATTAAAACACTGTTTTTCAATCTATAAGTCAGGACTATCAAAATTGTACTTTAAAATTTTGATGTTTATTCATTTATCACATTTCCTACTTGAATTAGGGGTAAAAATTGCTTTGGCCTAGTTAAAGTAAAAGTAAAGGTGCATTGGTAGCTCCACTAACAGGGCAGCATTACAGAGTGAAATAAAATAAACCCATTCCTCATTCTGGTGATATTTCCATGTATTTGTTTCAAAAATAACTTGTTAAATTTACAGGGTTCTTCACTGACTTTGTCTTAAGATATACGAGAATGTTCATAATAAATCGCTTAAAAGTCTTATTTTGTTCAACTTCAAGTTCAGTCAATATTGATCATAAGATTATTTGAAAGTACTTTGAGTGGAGAAATATTGAACTCATGGAAATAAAGCAACTTATTGTGGAATATAGCCGTAACAGTATCATGGCATTTCCTATCGAACTCATTTTTGGAAACTACTAAACTAATTTTTTCCAGTTTATAATGACATTTATTTCGCATTTTTTCTGATAGCCACCTGACTTGGTAGACAATGTCACGATATTAAAATGTTAGATACTTTCAGATGATAGATTTCTCTGAATTTAGCCAGTTGTGTCACTCCTCTAAAGTATAACATGTGAGTTCATATTCCACAGAGCTATTTTCTTCTTTAATGCTCATCTTCAATGTGGTGTGAAAAGTGATTTTTGTCAACAGAGAAGACTGGCAATAATCACCAATTTAATGCCAAGATATCTGGGTTTGAAGCCTGCCTGCCACTTGGTAGCTACGTTATTTGGAGCAGCTGTATTAACCTGTCTGTGGCTCCAGTTCTTTTCTGTGCAGTGGAGGCTGGATGACTTTACTCTATGACTTCAGGTTTGTTATGAAGTTTAAATGAGTCACCTCGTGTGTGTGTGTTACTGGTGACTGAACCTAGGACTTTTGCATTAGGCTTCATCCTTTATTATTTATTTATTTTTTACAGTTCTCAGACAGAGTATTGCTAACTTGATGAGGGTCCAGGAACAGCTTAAATTTATGATCCTTATCCCTTAGCCTCCAGTAAATGTTAGTATTATAGACGTGTGACTCCATTTCCAATTTAAAAATTCCTTAGACTAGCAATAGCAAGTGGTCTCTTATAAGCATTATTATTATAAAAATATTTATTAGTGCTAATTTTGGGCAGAGTCTCGCTTTTGTAGTTCAGGCTGGCCCTGAGCTCAGCCTTGAACTCACAGCAGTCCTCCTGCCTCTGCCTCCCAAGTGCTGGGATTACAGGTGTGAGCTACCACACCAGGCATTGTTGTATGTGATTACTGGAGACTGAACCAGGCTCCTTGCACATGCAAGGCAGGTGCCGGAACCACTGAACTAAATCCCCGGCTCTATATTTCACATCTTTTCTTTGTGTGTCCCTATTTATTTATTTTTTAAATAAGCATTGCTCCCTCAAAAACAAAAGAAAGAGCATAAACTAAATTACTTTTCCATCCTTTTGATATTGCACAGTTTTTTTCACCTATAGCATCAAAGTGATTTTAATCTCAAAAGAGGTAGAAGCCACATTTAATCTAAATAATTTTTGATATTAAAAATTGATTATTGCAAAATGAATTCCTGATTGTAATTAAATATGATAATTGAACCTTTTTTTCATACCTTCAGCAAAATTACATGAACTCAGTTTCTTCTGGATTCTCTTTTGTATTTCTACTATTGAAAATTTTCCTTTGTCCATTGAAAGTTAAGGTACTTTTTAAAGAAAGCCATTTTAACTTATCATTAAAGCCAGTATTCAATGGAATATTGGTTGAATTTGGCTTTTTGTTAGGTGGAAAACACCATTGAAGTTGCAGTGTTGCTATGACTTCCTAGCTGCTCAAGCTCCTGGGGTCCTCAACTGTAAAAAGCTCTAACAATGTGGAAGTTTAAAAGAGATGCATGCACAAAAATGTTTGTTTTCTATTTATAGGAAAAATTTAAACTGTTGAGTGGACACAATGCCTTTTTTATGCTTCCTGAACTCCATCCACTCAAATGTGAATTCCATTTTCCGGTGGCAAATATTTAGAGCTTGCATTTCTGTCTTCATGCTGGGAACTATATTTATGCTGTTTTTCTCAGTAATAAAATGATAGTTAAATCATAGTTTAAGCTTTTATAGATTTATTATGCATATTTAGAGTTAATGTTAGGATATCTGACTGATTAATATTGTCACTGTCCACTTTCACATTTACATGTCTTGTCTGAGAACACCTGTGGTTAGTTCGTTGTCTGACACTCATTACCTGGGTAGATTGGTTCTCTCCTTAAATCTCACAGCAAATTAGGATAGAGTAAAAGATGGCTCTGTTCTCTTCTTTTCATAACAATCCACAGTTTATGAAATTTAAGAATTCCTGTGTATTTTTCTTAATCCAAAATATTAAATACTCTGAAAGAAGGGCCAGGGATTAAGCTCAGTGGTTCCCGAGCCTGCCTTGCAAGCACAAGGGCCTGGGTTCGATTCCCAGTAACCATATACAATAATGTCAGGTGTGGAGACTCATGCCTACCAGCAATCAGTACCACATACCACAGTGCCGGGCGTGGTGGTTCACACCTATAATCCCAGAACTCAGGAGGCAGAGGTAGGAGGATTGCTGTGAGTCCAAGGCTTGCCTGGGCTACACAGTTAGTTCAGGACCAGCATGAATTACAAAGCGAGACCCTGTCCCAGAAAAACACAACACTATGAAAGAGGGACCAAGGAGTCAACTCTACAGAAGTGGCTACAAATGTCAAGGAAATATAGTGCAACAGCAGTACGAGAAAAAGACAGAAAAGACAGCATGAAGACAGAGTCCAAGCTTTCCAAAGTGTCTTTAAGATCAGATTGCATGTGATGGCCCTGGGAAAATTACAGACTGGAGTGTAGGGGAGAGAGCATCATGTTACTTTGCTCGACGCACTGTGAATTAGGGCAGACCTCAGAGGAGCTGGAGAGGAGGTTCCTTTAAGAATCAGCTGCTGTTTGCCCTAAGAGCCTGAGCTCCTTGCCTGCACTGCTCGGGCCTCAATCCTGAGGCCACCATTGCCTTTGCAGATGATATGGGCAAATTATTTCACAGTTTGAAATAACTGGCTCTAGTCTCTGTATCTCTGAAAATGATTCTCACTTTACAAGCACTAGCATGAGAATTAAGTGAATTTATATACTGAAGGCAATTTAAAACTGTCTCGGTGCACTATAATTAGTCTATAATGTTTGTTATTATTTTTATGTAGTCAAACTCCAACTTAGAAAAATTAGAAAATGTAAAACCTTCATTTTACCACTTAATAATCATTAATTCTGAGTCAAGTTATTACAACTTTTGTAATTCATTTAGTGCAGATCTTTTCTATTATTGGTGGGTTGATTTTTAATTTTAAATTTTATGCAGTGAAAATCATCTTTTTCAAAAGAATTGATCTTTTGTTAAAAGAAAGGAAATTTTGAAAGCACACCACTATGGTTTCTTCTTTGTGTATTTGCTTCTATTATTCACACATATATATTTTTAGATCATCATAAGCATCTCATCCACACCACCTTGCATGTTGCTCAGGATCTCATAGAAATCTTTCCTATTGCTTTTAGTTTACATAATCAGAACTTGTAAGGATTGCAGCACATTGATTCATGTTGATTCTGAATCTAAATTGATTCATTCTTTGATTTGTTAAAACCATAGTTGCATTCTAACAATTGTGCAAAATTATTCCTTTAAGAACTAAATTTGTGTTACTAAGTTCCCACTGTTGATTAGCCACTGGTATATTTTTGTGATTTTTCTACCATAAATTTTTCATTGCTATAAGTCATGCTATCATAAGTCTATTCCATGTTTTTCCTTTTCTAACAACAGTGTAAACATTTTAGTTTTCATTAACCTTCTTCCTTTCTCAGGATCACAAGGCAATAAATGAGGAGAAAACAATAACAAAAACATGAATCCTCGTGACTGCTGGCAGATCAGACTTCAGGGCAACTGGAGGGGAAGGCGAGGCTGAATAGAAACCATCTAAATATCACATCACTTCCCGCGGCCTGGTGGGGGAGGTGAAATGGCAGGAAAGTGGCACAGTGCTGAGCTGTCCCAAGGACTTCTTCCCCAGGACTCATGTGTATACAACCTGCACAGACCACTGCCTGGCATTTTCTGGTGCCTCCCTTGTACCTGGCCAGGATGGAGCCCCAGCTGTGGCAGAGTCTTTGGAGAAAGAATTTCAGCAGTTTGGCCTCAGGGGAAAGATGCTCAGTGGTAATGGGCACACCCGCTCCAGGCACAGAGCCACAGTGTCTTCCAAAGGAAGGGCTTCAACACGTGGTCTGGCTCACATCACTGCCTGTAGGATCTTGGCCAGCATGATGAGGCAAGGCTGCATGCTCTGTCCAGGTAGGGACACATCATTATAACCATACTCTGAGACCTCACAGTGCAGTGAGGAGGAAGAAATTCAGTGTCTCCTCAGTCACATCAGATGGAGAGAAATCCAGGGAAAGCTGAATGGATTCCTGAAGTGACTGAGAGAAGATCTGCTGGGACCTGCTAGACTCTCCAGAGACAGACATTCCCCACAATATTTTCTAAGACACTAGGGATCTCATTAATAATCACATGGGGATCTGTCCATATCATCTGTCTCTGTGGGGGTGTCAGTGCTGGGTTTCTGGGTGTGATAGTTGCAGAGAGCCTAGGGATGAGGCTGGGACGCACTGGCCACTGCTGCTCATTCTTGGAAAGGTTTGGCCGCTGAGGCCACAAGATATCAGAGACCTGCTTGGCACACTGAGACCTGCACCTTAGTCACAAGTTTCTGGGCAGAAGAAGCATTTGTGACCCTGTTGAACAGCTTCTAAATGCAGGGACTTGATCAGAAAGATGTGCCATGTGGAGGCCAGTAAGTGGCACATGGACAGCTGCAGCACACATTTTTATTGTTTGAAGGATGCTCTTTTAATAACTAAGCTCCAAACTGATGAATAAGTAGTTTCTCTGGGTGAAATAATAATAGGATCCCACACTCCACCATATTTACCATTATATCCTCTCTAACTCATTCTTGGACATCTATGACAGCAAAAAGCTCTGCATTACACAAGTGATTATTACTATTGATGACGATGATGATGATGATGATAATGATGATGATGATGATGTGGTGCTGGGTATTTAACCCTGACCCTCAAATACCAAGCAAGTGCTTGATCCATGAGTTTTACTCCCAGCTTTTTCCATTTCATTTTATTCTGTTGGGATCTTGCTAAGTGGCCCATCCCAGCCTTGAATGTGGGACCTTTCTGCCTGAACCTCTGGATTAATTAGGATTATACACACCCTCCACTATGTCCAGTATAACATCATTTTTTAAAAAATATTAGCTTATCTCTGTGGCCCATTTTTTAATAGATTCTAAATTTGCTTGTGTTTTGATGCCGATTGTCAGAACCATCTGTACCACTGTTCAGTCCCCTATAAATAGTTTGAGTGAACCACATTTTTATTGGATTTTTGATACTTAATAAAGTAAATATGAGAGTGCTATTGAAAAACTTTTCAAGTTATTTAGGGACAATCACTTTTAAACAGATTCATGGACTAAATTGTTTTCCTCCATTAATATAAGGAGGCATTTCAGCCTTATTTTGTCGGTATTTTTTATCAGGGAACTGACTATTATAATTGACTTCTCTTTTGTTTTGGTCTCTGGTAAAATCAGTTAGATTTGTGACTCAATGCCTAACAGTCACACACAATGCTTCTTTGTGTTGTAAAGTTACTAGCACTTTCTTCTATTACTTTCTTTATTTTCACTCCTCCTGGGTTTCTTTCTTTTTTCTCCTCTGTGGTGTCTGCATGTTGTTCTGTGATTATCAGTTAAGCTAAGCTCTGCGGTGCTTTTAAATTTGATGTAATCTCATTTATCTATTTTTGCTTTTGTTCCCTATTCCTTGGAGGCTTTGTTAAAAGAAAAAAAAAACCTTTGCCCCACCCAATCTCCTTTAACACTTCTTCTATAGGATTCATAACTTCAGGCTTTAGGTTTAAGCCTTTTGATGATTTTATTGTTATAACTGGTGAGAGACAGGGATCTAGTTTTATTCTTCTGGCCGTGGGTAACACACGTTCCCATCATTTCTTAAAAAGACTCATTTCTCTAGTGTGTGTGTGCTTAGTCTTATTGCAAAAAGTGCACAGTTTGTGTACATTTACTTCTAGGTTCTATTTTGTTGCTTTCCCATGTATTGATTCTTAGGCCAGTACCATGTTGTTCTGATTACTATAGCTTTACAGTATTTTTAAGTTTATTGACTTAGTATATTGCT